>KK117088.1:481083-499033 GCA_000611955.2 Stegodyphus mimosarum | reverse complement strand
AAACTCTTGCCCACAAAAAACTTCCCCGACACGAATATGCACATAAACAAAAAAGATACAGAAACTATTAACATACTAAAAATAAACTAGAAACTAAATTAAATAATACTAAAATAATATAATAAAGGCAAGTAAAAAGTAAGTTTTAAATTAAATTAATTAATTTACCATTATTTCTATTGGAGTGTGGACAAGTAGCAAGTCAAATTAAGTTATGTAAAGTAGTGTTCCTTCTATTTATAAAAGAGGGCGCCAGTAAAAGATAAAGTTGAGTGATAAGCTGCTGTATGTAAGAACCATTAAAAAAAACTAAAAAACTATTTAAAATTATTCTGCAAACTATATGTAATGTAAAACGTGTGTTCTGTAGCTAAAATTTTTTTTAAATCTAACCGTGTAGTAATGTAAAAATGTGTAAAAATTGTGAAAAAATAAACTGTTGTAATGTGAAAAATGATTGCAAATTACTAAGGACTGTAATAATTTTTTTAGTAAATTTAATTTAAGAAGTATTTTTGAATTTAGAAAAACTTTTAAAAATTTTTATGAAAGTAAAAAGGATTGTAATATTTAATTATATTAAAACTGAATTTAAGATGTGTAATAAAACTTACTAAATACTGGCCAAAAAGTTAAGGAAAAGGAGAAAAAGATTAAAATTTTCACTCAATTCGGGCTATAATTGAGACTTTTGAAAAGAGTTGGCTATTTATTAGTAAAAGGAAAGAATCCAGTATTAAACATACATTTTTACAAATATTTACATGACAATCCCTTAACTCTTCAAAATCCTTCATTACCCTCCAGTTAAGGTTTAAGGTAATATATATGTAGATGAAATTGAACTAATGAAACTTCGGTGAAATTTTATGAATAAGTAATTAGTAAATTCCCCGAAATTAAATTTTAACGAAAGTAAGTTTCAGATGATTTACTTAAGATAAAAAAAGTTCAAATTAATACCAGTATTTTTTAAACTTAGTTAATTTCGAGGATGATAATATCGAAACAATGAGCAACCTATGATAGATTTCTTGATCAAACTTTAAGTATGGGGAGGAATGTTTTAAAGGCCATAACACTAACTGTTTTCAATCTCTAATCTACTTCCCTGCTTCATTTTTATTTGCAATACAATTGGGATGTTTGCTCACAAATGGAAGCATTGCAGAATAACTCTTACTGTCATGTTTGAATAGGATTTTCCCATAACGTACCAAATCTCGAGTTTTGATGAAAAGCTTCTTGTGGTTTTCAGTCATTCTTTAACTTTAGAAATTCATCTTGGGCTTCTTTGGGAAAACTTTTAAAGGAACATTTGAGTGAATAAAAGTATCATGAGTGATTTTATCAAAATACTGGCTTTATTCATTCCCAAATGAAGTCAAAAGCTCAAAAATTTCACATTTTAGAAATTTTGAAAGATCTGATTCCTTCTCATCGAAATCGAGAACTGATAGCATTTCCTCCGACATTTGAAATATTTTCTGCGTTGATTTTTCTCTTCCAGTTTTTTTACCCTGCTAATGAAATCTTGCAAGAAATCAATTAATTTTACAGTATTTTGTTCCTTCCTTTCATTTAAAGAGTTGTTTAAAATTATTAGCCAAAATAACTGGGATGCAAGATAAATTCCCGATCTTCAGTGTCACACAGGGAACAAATTTCTTCTAACCTTCTACTGCAGAATAATTTCACATTATCTCTTAACTTTAGCTCTGTGTTAATAACATTTCCTTTTGAAAAACACCTAAAATTTCTTATGCAAAAGTTTCAAATGATATCCTACCTTCATTCTGATACATAACTGCTTGAAAAATTCTGTTTTTAAACAAAATTCACAATACAGTTGTTGACTGAAGAACATACATAACTGCTTGAAAAACTCTGTTTTTAAATAAAATTCACAATAAAGTTGTTTGACTGAAGAACATACATAACTGCTTGAAACTGTTGAAATGGACACCGTTGAAAATGTTTTAAGGTCAATGTCTGTCGATACGTCTTACAGTAAATTCCTTTACTTCTTAAAGCTCGCACTTTTAAGCAAATTTTCGTCCCGAATATGATTATCATCCCATGTTCACATAACTTTTTCTGTTAATGAAAGGAGAAACTTTTCTAAAATGTACGAGACGTTTTTAGCAGTTTCCCAGAGTGAATAAAATACAAACTCTTCTTTAATTACGTATCTTAGAAACATCAGCAGTTAGAAATATAATTCTCTATCAGACGATTCATCTAACTAGGTTGAAAATAAGCTAAATGCTGCATACATTTGCTTCCGTGTATCTTTGGTCTGCGATTTCAGAGCTATGCCTGGCACTGATTTGAACAATACAATGTCATCGTAAAATTACAGCAATTTTATTTTCCAAGACACAGTATTTTGAGAACGTACGACATGATCACCCTACCCAGTTGTGTATGGGTCTTTTTTCTGCTTTACTATCTCAAACGCTACGAAGCTTCTATTAAACTATGATTCGGTTTGTGGAATGCCTTTACTGAATCCATCTTCATCGTTTTACAAGAATTAGAAATAAAATTCAAAAAAACGTTTTTCGTCTACCTTGTATTTTCCATTGCCAAGAGTGAACATTCTGAACATAATACTTCAAATTTATTGGTTTCGTAGAATCATTCATCAAAACTTTGCCAGAATAAAATGCTGAGGTTTCTTTCATGCATTATACATGCATTTACTTCAATAAATGTAAAGTCTTATTAAATATATGTATTAGAATTCCGTTTTTTCTTAGAACTCGTGTTAGACTTCTACATAAGAAATGTGAAAATGTAATAAAAATTACAGTCGCGACTGCAGCTATTTCAGAAGAAATGCACAGAAAGGGAATAAAAAATAAATGCAAGCCCAAGTACGAGTATAAGTCATCCTGCTTTGAAGTTGGTTAGGAGGTACACAACAATGCTTAGTATTGTTATAACAAAGGAATCCAAATGTCACGTATTAAAAAAAACAATGAATGTATCGAAGAAAGATTCCTGTTGTATGTTTGATATTGATAATTTTTTGGGGTTTCCAATGTTTATGCTTTATTAAGGAAATTTTTCTGCATATATAGTTTGACTATTTGAATTCTATGATACCTATTTCTATGGTTTCGCTGCTCTTATATTTTACTCGCTTAAACTTTTCTATCCTCTAAGCCTCTTATTGCGTTTTACCAATCTTAGAAGAATCCTCCCCTCTTGGTCTAAAAATTCTTGCAATCTTGCCAGCTAAAAATACTGTACATTTCTAAGACTCCAAGGAAAATAGCCAATTATCATCTGAGGCAATCTCACTGGCTTATTATCCGCAAGGTTCTGGTTCTAGCTCAAGGAAATCCTAGAGCTTACGATATTTATGATGCATTCCGATGTGATCCATGATATCTATTAAGAAACCTCGAATTGTCTTTTTTCAAATTCACTTAGATCGTTTGTTCGGTTCATTTAATTGGCAATAGGATTGTATTCGTATGCAGAATCGTGTTCTCGTATACTAGTTATCACAGCATTTGCTGTTTCAGTTACCCGAGTCTTATCCTGACCCAAAGAATTTTGTGAAAATTAATTGCTTATAGCTTACAAAACTTACACCAAGGGATATCGGTTTGTAACATGTTGGACGAAGAGCAACACGCCACTTAATTTCCTCCCACGGCAATCCCGTCTGACAGCACAAATATGTGCGTTCTAATCTGTTCAAAATTTCGGTGCTGACAATATTTTATGGAAAACGTCACATTTATTGTTCTGCCATACACTGAAAATTGTACATGGCACTATGCTTACAATATTTTTATTCCTGCATCATATCTTGAAGATTAAAAGAGCCTTCAGTTCCGTAATCAAACGTCACAGTATTGGTGTATGTTACATGAATATCGGACGCAGGTTTCGGTAATAGAACGCACAATTACTCTATATACATGTACAAGAAATTACATTGTTTGCAGAATGCAGTGAATGCATTAATGAAGTTGTAAATAACTATGCTGTAAGTGACATTCTTAAATTTACCGGGGAACGAAACACGTTTTTTAACCACATTAATCAACTTTTATGGAGCTTTAATTCATTTTCCCCTGATGAGTTCTGAATTAAAGTTTCAATGAAGGGAGATTAATTTTTATGTTTTTATTATCTTGCATATATTTTCCTTTTTTGCATTTTTAGTTTCTGAGTTTGTACTACTATGATCATTCTTATTTTGAAATTTTTTGATTTTATGTTTAACGCCTTTACAAGGATGCAATTATTAATATTGTTGAGGAATCGCCTTTCTTTGACTCTAATTTACTTTTAACTTTAGATACTTTAAGTTTATTTTACTTCAATACTGCAGCTATAACGCTGGACGGATTTAAAAAATTTGCTTTTTATTTTTGCCTCTTATTAAGTTTCTTTATATATATATGTATACCGCCTTGTCGGTCAAACGATTTTATGTATCACATGTACAGACATTTATATAACATTACATATATACATATATATATGTATGTATGTATATATATGTAATGAAAGCACAATTTTGGAAGCACTAATGTAAGAACACTGAGCTGTAGAAGCCTAGCAATGTTGTTTAGCGTAGGTATTTGATCTGTAGTAAAGAGGAACAAGTCGAGCCGGATTAATTTCCTTTTTTATTTAAATTCACATTTGTGGCCTCAATTCACTTGGCACTCCAATCGTGCCTATTTCCAGAACACTTTACATTTTGATACTATGGCGATAGAAGCGAGCATAGCGAAGCATTCGTGCAGCACAGAAGTTGAAGCGAAACTTGACGCATCAATTCAGAGGAAGAAGGGAGGGAGTCAAAAGTTTCAGTTCAAGTTAAAACGTTTTGGTTTACAATTATTTGATTGAGCAAGAGGTATCTGCATCAAAGGTTACGTAGGATAGCACAAGTAATTTGAAAGACGCAGTTTAGATGTTTGGTAATGATCAGGCAGATGAATTAGCCAAAGAAGCAGCTATTAATCAAGCTGGTACTGAAATCATCATTCCGTGGCTCTCTCATATTTCAAGTACCGACTAAAACAACTTGCTCAAAATCTTGGCAACATTTGTGGAACGACACTGGAAGACGCACGTATAACTTGATCCCCAATGTTAGCTTCGCATCTCTGTACTCGAATCCTTCATTAAATTACTATATAACCGGACACGGACCCTTCCCCACATACTTCTGCGCAAGAAATATGACGAACTCCGATGTGGGGAACTAGGTACTCCTGATCATTACACTTTCTCATGCTCCTTAACTGAGAATATTCACACAAAATCCCCATGAACGATCTCCTGGTATTCCAAAGGCTTCTAATTAAAGGTAAACATCAGTATCCAAAGTTTCAAAAAATTATGCAACGACTCTCTTCCTACGGCCTAGATCTCTGTCAAGTGCAAGTCCTCATACTGCATAAATTTAATGAACTTTTACGTGCTGTGATTATGGACAAAAGGACTTTGCTCATGAACTTTATAAACTGCAATGAACTTTTATGTCTGAAATAACCCATGGACACCCACATCTTTACCATTATTAGTGCAATTCATTATAATATTGTGTTCCCAGTACTAATTATAATTATCTCATTATGTTTATCTGTTTACTAATTATGTTTATCTCCTATTTTTATTGCACCAAAACAGAAGTCCAATTTAATTTGTGAATTTGAAATTGTATTCATACTATATTGTAATCGCCTTATGCTCTACATCATTATTTTTAATAAATATTAAATGCATGGCTTATGGTGGGATTGCACGATGTACCATAATAGGCAAACTCTAGACCATTTGGAAAGCTTCAATCTATGTAAATTCTTATAAAACTTGCCAATTTTCCCCCTTCTTTTTTTCTTTTTCTTCTTAAGAGTTAGTGTGGGAAGGCATTAGCAGTTGGCCCATGGTACATCTCTGATGTCCCCCATACTTTTACCTGTACCTCTACCTATCTAAGCTAAACAACATCGCTACGCTTCTACATCTCAGTGTTTTTACATGAGTTATTTCAAAATTGTGCTTTCATTACATTAATACTTTTCTCGATCAAGGATATTTTAAGAGATTGCAGGTTTATTATGCATTTGAACATTATGTGTATAATATGCATCTTTATTTTAGTTTTGTAATTTTTAAGAACCATTTATCCCCATAATCCGGCACAACCCAAGAACGCATTGAAGACTGAATTTCAGTTCAAAACATGTGTAAGATAAAAAAAAGTGAAAACAAACTTCTAATTTTAATTGCATATAACCTCTTTTATTTTATTTTTTTATCCATCGCATTAAAATCATTATTCTAAGAAAACGTTATATTTTCAGATTTCAAAATATAACCAATTATTGAGTAAGTTATTTAAAATGATGCAGTTGGAGAGAAACTCAAAAAACAATTTTTTAGCATTCAAGATCAAAATACATTTTTTTCAATATCATCACTTGATTTCTTCGGTGGAAACAACTTTGAACATTTAATTTGAAACCGAAGAAATTAATCACACTTTCATGCCACTTTTGATAATATTTCACTTTTCAAATAAGATAAACACTTTTGATGACGTCGTTAAATCACCTTCATACTTGTTGAAAAAACACATTAAAGTAAATTATCGCGCACCATACTTCGATGTTCCAGTGAACTTGGCCTGATTCGGAATTCAGATAATGATGAACACTTTCTTTTTATTTTATCCATTATTTAAACGATTGAATAAACTCTGCATTGGGAATACCACGGACTTGAGACATCGCTGGGCTCGAGTTCGGCTGCCCCATTTTTGTAATAAGACTGGGCGGTTCGATAACACAATATGATTGATTTGATTATAAATGCGGCACAAACTTGCATTAAAATTTTCCGTGAAACGGGACTTTTCAAATGATTCACTGTGAACATAGAATGACAAACTGTGTAGATTTCTTGAGCATTAGAACTGGCCGAATAAATTTTTGCATTGGAGTGTTGAAACACAGGTACACATTCTGATAGACTAAAAATGAAATGAAACTACAATTTTGGAAGCACTGATGTAAAAATACTGAGGTGTAGAAGGGTAGCAATGTTGTTTAGCGTAGATACTTGATCCATATTAAAGAGGAACAAGTCGAGCCGGATTAATTTCATTTTTATTTAAATTCACATGGCACTCCAATTCACTTGGCACTCAATTCACTTGGCACTCCAATCGTGCCCATATGCCTATAGCATAGCGAAGCATTCACGCAGCACAGAAGTTGAAGCGAAAAGTGATGCATCAATTTAAAGGAAGAAGGGAGGGAGTCAAAAGTTTTAGTTCGAGTTAAAAGATTTAGTTTACAATTATTTGATTGGGCAAGAGGTATCTGCATCAGGCGTTACGTAGGATCACATGATTAATTTGAATGACGCAGTTTATAGCGCTATTTTTAAGATAAAGAGATGAAGTCTCCAAATTAAATAAAAAATAAAAGAGGTTATAGCCAATTAAAAATCGAAGTTTGCTTTCATATTTTTTATTTTATTTATATATATATATATATATATATATCAGGAGGGAAATTTTTAAATCATATACCGGCATAATTTAAAAAAATTTACCAGGATATTAGCATATTCTCAAAAATATTCAAGTTTTAAATTTACTTTTATCTGTGTGCATTTAAACTAATATCCTAAGAAAGATCAAATATTCATAATTTCTGCTTTAAATCAATACTATAAACTAAATTTTTGTCCGAAATTGGCATTAAATTTCAGCAGAAATAAAAAGTGAAATGTTTTGCCATCCCCCCCTCACGCACAAAGTGAATCATTCGTCAACGTGCTTTCTCATTTATTTCCTTATATTTTGGCAGAAAATCGTTATATGTGTACCTTTAAATATATATTCCTATTACAAATTAAACCCCTAGGACTCCTCCACATCATATTTTATTTTCAGATTTGAATTCCATGATTTTATCCTTCGCAGTGAGCATGGGGAATGTGGGTTCAAGCCCTGAAATCTAGATAAACAAAATTTTATCCGAACCTAATTGGGTGAAGAGAACGCCTCGTAGAACATGTCAGAGCTAAAATGAAGTGCAGGGGGGAGGTCTTTTCAACCCCCATTGATGGATGACCCCCTAAGAGGAGGTGGGGGCACCACACCTAATCTTCATTTGATCCGATTAAAGGCCAGACCTTCGAAATACGCACAATTTGAGCCCGACGTGCTGCTAGGATGGGTTCTCTAACGGATCCATCAGAGAGGGTGGCTGCGATAAGTAGATGGACAATCCCGTCTTGTTTGTCATTGAGATCAAATCTTCACCTATGACTACTATGCTGTTACAATAAACTACTGTAGGAATTCGTTACAAGTGAGTGACGAGAAAGGATGAATTTACCAATAGGCGAGTTGATATTTTTTCATTATAAGCAGAATTGGGTAATAATGCAATGGATTGTGAACAAGGAATTTATTACAACATATAGTCAACGTTGAAAAGATTAATTTATCAAAATTAATGTATAATAAGGTTATTCGACCGACTTCTTCATATATTTGAGTTCTGTAACATTCACAATAAATAAAAATTAAAATTGAATAAAATTCTAAAACGAATATGTTTACTAATCTAAGTGTTGAAAAAAAAATTCATCCATCCTTACATTAATTTTCTTTTTAATATTTTATGAAAATTTTACAACAAAAAAATTAGCTGAAGAGAAAGAAAAAGACACAAATTAAGTATTCAACAGTCACTTGTATTTCATTTAATGTAAAAATGCGAGCAGAGCACAAAAATTAAAAGTTAGCGTTTTACATGAGCTTCTTCACTTCCACTCCAAAAAACGCACTTCTATTTTTTTTAGACAATAATTATCAAACTAAAGCTCTTCACTGCGTATCAAGTAGTTTGTATGCCTATTTTATTACTTTTATACGGTGTTTAAAAACTTAGACAAAATATTCTTTAGTTTGGATTGAATGGTAAATCTAAAATGCATTAATTTTTGCATTAATGAATAAATCTTAATAAAATCTGTAGCTAAATCTTGAAAAAATATACTGCCTCTCTTTTTTTTATTTAAAACTCTGATAACTTAAGTATCTGAATTTCACCCTGAATTCTTTTGTAGTATTAAGCTTGAATGCATAATTAATAACTATGGGATAGTTCAAACAAAATGCTTAAAGTTTCATACGAAAATTTAGCCCAAGTTAAACGTAGCTTAAATCTTTGTTTTATTAATTCCTATCCTTTTTCAAAAGAAAATGACGAATTTTAACCAACCAAATCCATCTAAAAACTAAGCGTTCCCCATTTTTCTTAAATGAAAAACAGTAGGACTGGATTATTTAGAATACAGGAAGCACACAAAGGCTACTTCATAAAAGGATGAGTTGCCTCCGTGGAGGACGTTTTAAGAGAAACTGGCTCGCCTTCAGGTTACACTTGGGAGAAAACCACAAAAAATCCTACGCAGCCCCCCAGCCCACTGGCCTGGGTCAAACTACCACCAGTGCTCAGTCGTTTTACCGCTCTGCTGCTGGTAGGCATAAAAAAGTGCAAGCCAAGGATATGTGTTGGTTTTAATGTAAATTTGATATCATAAAATTTTATTTTATGAATGTATTTAATATGGAGTATAACAATTTTTAACTCTCGGTTATCCAGTGAACTGACAATCACATAAAGCATACAGTAGATAACTGTCTTCCAAAAATATAATCTTTCCGTGATTATTAATTCTACTGAACTATGATTTTCAATAGTTTGCCCCTTTTTTTTAACTATGTGCTGTAGATAAGTTCAAAGAAGACATAGTTATTTATGCTTCAGAGAGAATTTTGAAATATAGTTATATGCATTTTAATATCCGCAACAGGAAATATTTTCAGTTTACAGGTGGCAGAGAGCTAATAGTAATAGTAATCCGAATAGTAAATGCTAAAAAGAAAAATGTTTTCTTTGCTCATTTTTCTTTAGTGATCATTAATTAATATAATTGCGAAGTTCAATTCTCAGACGCCACCACCTTTGTAGATATGAAATCTTAGATCTAGGAATACCATAGCGCTATAAATGAAATGAATCGGCTCATTTTGAAATTTTTGTTCATGTAAGCTTACATAAAAGAATTTGCTACTGAAAAACTTCCAGCATACATTAATCGGTGAGACTAATTAACGACTAAAAGTGAAAAGAAATTTACAGCTTGCCACAGAAGATTTTTATCACTTCGTAATTCATATCTCTCCAAACTTGCATTTTTAAATGATTAAGTTGTAAATTTTTGCTTCAAATACAGCTATTATTTCGTTAAAGTAAGCAAGTTTCCATTAAAACTAATACATATTTACAAATAAAATGCATACGAATAATATTCAGTAGGAAACGTGCTTGGAAAATATTGTACAATATTACTCTAATTATTAATACTCCTAATGAATAGGAAATGAGTTTTCTTTTAAGGCAAAAACACATTGGAAAAATCCAGGTACATATTAAAAATACTTTCTAGTTTTAACATTAGCTTGACTTGATGTAAAATAGTGTAGCAAACAAACGGAATAAGAAAATACCAAAATATTTTAACTTTATGTTTCTACGATCTCAACACGTGTAATAGACGTTCGTACAGCCATTTGCTCAGCTCAATCTGTCTTCATCCTCAACGCTAGTTATGGCTCTCAATTCACCTACAGCCACAAGGGGCTCAATATTTCTGCCTCGCAAAGAATCCCCCAAGAGGGGGGGCTTTTGAGGGGTTAAAGGCTGTGGTCAGGGTGGATACAGACGCAATAACACTAAAGGTCGATAGGGCGAGAAGATGGATGGATGCAACAACAGCTTGCCGAGTGCGGTGCAAGATGCGATTATTGACAAGGCAATACAGAATTCGATTGAGCGCGGAAAACCTTTCAAAGCCGAAAGTGGAGGCTAAGACTGAAATGCATTCGGAAGAAAAACGACCATTTTTTAGTGTTCTCTTGCGTTATAAATGCTTCATCCATATAACCGACATGGCTGTCTTTGGAGTTAGAGCAAGTCAGAAAAATTTCCAGTTTACATTGGCGATGACTTACTGCCCCACGATATGTATTCATACATAGATATATAAATATAAATGTACAATACTTTTAATTATATTTTACTTGACAAACTTTTTATTATTGATTCCAATCTGATTAAATGCCTCGTACATAAACCTCTCGCTTATTAATTGCATGAAATGAAGAAAGGGACATTTTGATTTAAAAACTATGATGAGTTCAATAAAAAGTACTTTGATTAAATTGTAGGCATTTCAGGAACTGCAACAAACCATGGAGGTATATCATAGTGTTACGAATTTTGTATTTAGTTAGCTTTTGTAATAGAATTATAATTAAAGTTGTTTTATTTCCTAGTGCAATGCAGCGAGTGACATATTTTAAGAGAAAGCTATGCCGGAAAAGTAAAAATACAAGAGTACGTGCTTTTAACAGTGAATAAAAGTTTATCTCTGCAATTTATTTTTTTTTTTATAATTTGAATAAATGTAATTGACCAGCCGTAACCGTAATTCTACTCTTTTTGCTTTCCAGAAATTGCTAGAATTGACTCGCGAAGCCGATTTAAAAATCTATAAAAGCCGGAGAGAAACATCTCAGCATGGTAATTGTTTAAGCGAGCTGCTGTTGTTTACTTAGCTGCTGTAATTTTGTGATCGGATTAGCTTTCTCTGCGCTTTGCATTGCTTTCTATTTAACGTTTTAGTAGTTTAAAATATAGCTACTGTTTATATTGCGTGATATTGTGAAATTGTACGAATATCTTTGAGTAATAATCCAGCGTTTTGTTATACTTCTTGCGATTAGAATAAACTCTATAACGTTTTATCGGACTTGTGCGTTCAATCTATTACGAACCCCTACACACTCAACAATACATAATTAACGGATTTTGCAATGTTGTTTGTTATTTTGCAAATTTTCGCATTCGTAGCTGCAGCTGTAATGAACTGAGAATGCTTAATTATTACAGTTTTCAGTTTAGGAGAAAAATCAACATAACAACTCTCGGGACTGTTAAAATGCAAAGAAAGGATTATTCTTGCATACAAATTAGTTTTAGCGAATTTGAAGTTTGAAGAAAGGAAAAAATGACACAAAATTCGATTATGTTTCTGCGCTAGTCTTAACATTCAGTGTAAGCAAAATGTAAATTAAATGGAATATTATGTTTTCCGAGTTATTAATCCCAGTAATATTATAAAGGCATACTAAAACTATTATAAATGACGCAATTACTACAACGGAAGTAAAAATCCATAAAACTATGTTATGTAATATAGTAATTCAAAATGTCAATCGTTGAAACTAAAGCATCAGTTCATTTTTAGATAACTTGAATTGTTACCTATTATAACATTTGAGGGGCTTTCTGCTCAACTATTTCACTTAAATCAAACTCTTGCCCCTCAAGATGATAAATACTGCCAGTAGCTTAAACTAATTCTGGAAAGAAATACTGCCAGTAGCTTAAACTAATTGTGGAAACACAAACACATAAGCAAGTAAAAACTTAACTTTATTCCACCTCACATATTGTAAGTGCTAAATTTAAATAGTGCAAAAACCTTTTGGAGCAATTAACTAGAACTTGCAGTTCAGCTGGATTTAATATTTCTACTAAAGACTGCAACTCCTTTAGGTCAGGCAACCTAATCTGAAACAAGACGAACTTACCAACTATGACGATGTCGAGCAAATTAGTTCAATCGAGCAGCGGCTTTCTGGATGCAAGGTAAGCACGACAGCCGTTACAACATCTAGCACAAGTCATGGGATTGTGAAGCTTTTCATAATTTATACTACGTCGTTTGTCAATGAAATCTGCATAAATCTCTGGATTGAGTAAGGAAGCGAGGCATAAAAGAAAGATGCAAATTAAACTTTTAACTATTAGTTATATTCAAATGAAATGTCACACTATAAATAATAGTAAATTTATATAAATAATATATTTTTATATATACTCTTGAAACTGATTTACGTTTTGATTACTAACAATTCTTTTTTTCTTTGCAAAAAACTGTTTCCAAGTTACTTAAATTTTATCAATACAAAAGTTATCTCTTATAATGGTCATCATGGCTTACAATTTTCGTTTTTTTACATTCTACAAATTAATAAACGCCTAATAAGAGCTATTCAGTTTTCTAAATTATGTTACGAAAATCATTTAAAGAACAAAACGCGATTAAATGGATACCCAATCGCAATTTTAAGAAAAGGTTTATTATCATTATACTTAATCGCGACAGCTTTAAACTTCGACAGAAAAATATTCTACCTGCAATGGATGCTATCTCTTTGAATATAAAAAGTGAAGTCTAAATTTAATTTATTTAGTCTCATATAAAACGTTGAGCATTTCTGTTCTGTGGAATACGAAATGCGTATAAAATGCTAGTGCTTATATTCAGTCCGATTCCACTGAAGCCTACTTCCGGTACTTCTTAGTTTTTGAGAGAAATCGTAATCGAACCTCAAATGAAATCATCTTTGGCTATATCCATCCGGTCAAAAAATAATTAAAAGCAAAATTTAAACAGTAATTTCACCTACGAAGAACATCGTTCGATATACACACTTTTCTTTTATGTCCCATATCATGTCTTGCTATGATTAATTTGCTGATCTTTGTTTTATTTCTTAATGATATTTTAATTTAATTAATTATTTATCTTTGATTTGGCTTATTTTACTAATATTTCCACTTATTTCCTTGAGTTTTAAGTAATTACTCATTATTTTTCGCTTATTCATTACGATTTTTCTTATTCTAATGCTCTGACACTTAATTTCAACGATTAAACTCTGTAACATTCTACGTTTCGGATTTAAGACAATGTAGATAGAATACTGTAACGATCGATTTATATTTGAGCATAATATAACATGTATTTATTATGTGTTAGAAAACATGTATTTATTCTTATAAATGCTACCCACTTGAATTCAGAAAAATTTAGATATTTCTACGCCAAAGAATTCATTGAGCGAGTCTAAGCTGATGTCACTGAACGCATGTTTTAGGAGTCGTTAATGGGTAGCCTGGAGACTCGTGTCTCACAAACGGTTGTGGATAAACTTACTTATCCGTTATTCAGATGGCAGTGGAAGTATAAGAAGAAATCCTTAGTGGAAGACTTTGTGAGGGAAATTGGCTCATATTCACGTCCATGTGGGAAAGACCGTAAACATTAACACAGGTGTTTCTTCCGGGTCTTGATTTCTGGTGAATTGTTTGTCTACATGGTTTTTCTGTATTTTTCTAAATGTAATGAGATTATTCTCTCTAAGAACTAAGTTCCCAACCACAAACCCGAAGACTTAAGTTCTACGTAAACCAATAAACATTTGCTAAGTCTTGCCAGCCGTTAATTTTATTTTAATCGAACGGCGGGCACTATTTTGTCCTTTTTTTCGACATTAGCCATTCCTAAGGCCGGTGGTGATGGCCATTTTATTGTGGAGGTAGCTAATATGTGGCCACTATTACCTCCTATGAAGGGACGAACAGTTACAACCATACCTTCTCCGGGATTCGAACCCGGGCCCTTGGCAGTCGGCTCCTGTAACCCCTCTAACCCTATACCATAACCCTTTAAAATAACCTTTTTCTATAAACAGCTGCGCAGCTAAATATTAATTATTCTTTACGTGATGATCCACTATTGGCCGAGCGGAGTGAAACTGAAACTGACTAGTACCATTGCTTTTTCAGCTTTGCCATAGTTCGTCCAGATGTAATTTTGGTAGTTCGTCGTGATTAATAGACTAACTGCATGGGAGTATCGTAATTTTCTCTGTGTGTAACATAAACATAAATCACCTTTTCTTAAAAAAATCTTCTCAAAGTTCTGCCTCTCAAAGCAGATGGGTTTCGTGTGCTTCAGTCTACCAAGTGCTTCACTAAGTTCCTTGATGCTTTTCACAGTCTTTAGACAAGCATTTATATGAATGTAGGCGTACTTAGATATTTTCTGTAATTTGTATGCATAACAAAATGCATAAACTACCTCAGTGCATACCCCCAAATTAAAATATTTTTCAGTTCCGATAATTCAGCGTGGTAAAGAAAGACTGATAACTGTGTGAATTGATAATATCAAATGTAAATTGATCCGCGAATTCTTCGTACTTCCTCTTTTTAATCCTTCCATTTAAAATAAAATCATTGTGTGTCATAAAAAATTTGGAGTTTTTTTTAATTTGCTTATTTCATCTAAGTTTCTTAATTATCGTTTGGCTAAAGAATTAAATGTCTTGCATATGAATATTTCACCGACAACTTAAATAAATTGTCCCAATAAAGGCAATAAAATGGCCGGAAGAATAAGACGAAAGTTCAAAATTATTTAATTGAAAACTTATTCCGAATACTATTTATCTATTGTCTGGGTAAAAATAATACAAAGTTCTCTTTAGGAAAAAAAAATTCCAGCTCTTTCCTGATGTTATAGTTACTTTTCTTCAAAACCATTAAACGACAGAAGGAAAACTTAAATCTGAAAAAAAAACAAATTTTATTCTTTTACCTTCAATTTTCCTTTTTCTTTAACTTCAAAAGTTGCATTAAAGGACCAGCAAAATGATTATTATTTTCTCATCAAATAGTCTGTTTGTAATAATAATTTTCTCTTGAAACTTATCGACGTTTCAGCTGTTTGCATAGTTTTATTTATTTATTTAAGAGTTAATTTGGATATAAATTAATTTTGAGTTAAGCCTCTAGCAGCACTGCTATACAAACTGAATTTTACTTCATCCTTAATTAGACAAAGCACTGGAAACATTGAGAATTGGAACTAACTAAAAATTTTTTATTGAAAATTTCAGCTCATTCTCTTAATATCGTTTCATTAGCGGGAACTGACTCGAAAGTTTCGACAAAAAATTATAAGCATTGTGTTAATCAATGTGCGTTTCATCAATTTTGTAAAATTTATGACTGGTAGCGTTACTGGAGAATTAAGAACACTGCCAAAATACATAGACATGAAACAATAAATTAAATTTGTAATTTCTTCTTCTTAAGGTTTGCTAAATAGTATCTAATTGTGAAAACTAAAACATTAAGCTTTATAAAATAAAAACTAAACAAAGCCTATTTACATGCTGCAGCTCATATATATATACATATATATAAGGGTAAGTTAACTATTTTTGAGTAATAAGTAATTAGTCGGACAAAAATTAATTCAAAACGATTCCTCGTCAATACATATTTCTCAGTTTTAAATACTAACTTCACCATTATTTGGATTCCTTTCATGATGAAATTTCTGCGGCTTGGACTGTAATGTGGTTAGTGACGTTGACTGCCGTACCGAAGGACCCGCGTTCGAATCCTGGGAAAGCATGGATGTTTGCAAATCCACAGTGTCTGCGCAGCCTGGGAACACTCGAAATATGCTGCAAGCCGAAACTTCTCTCGAGAGAGTGGTGGTAGGGGAAGAAGGGTAGAAGACCCTTGGACCCACCTTCCGGGGCGCTGTCCTTCAACATTGGAGAGGAACTAAGCAAAGTCGGACTGTTCATCTGTTTGGTGCTCAAAACGGTTGCCAACAACAGACGAAACCTTGTGCTCCTTGTTACGATAACATTCGTGGGCTTGTTCTGATTAGGTCAAATAAGTGAGATTAGTCAAAACAACAACAAAATTTCTGCTAAGTTTCTATTAACCTGCGTTCAGTGCAAAATTTATGTTTTCGGGATGATCTTAGACAGTCTCTTATTTTTAGGTAACACAAATTAAGGCGCTCTAAAGAGACTGTATGAGGAATTATGCCCAGGTCTTCAGAAAATTCGAAAGAAGGGTGAAAAGGACCCTTTATCCAATTGCATACATTTGAACAGGTGACCCAATTTGGACTTACATAAAGCCACCACTTCTGGCTTAACTCAAACAGGTAATGTTGAACTTAAAATAAAATGTAATTAAACTAGCCTGACAGCTCACAAGATAATTTAACGCGCAACAAGGCTCTGACCCATAGAAGTCGGCTGAAACAAGCCTAATAGCTAGAAGCACTCAACACCATAGAATCAAATCGCTAGTAGTTCAAAGTAACAATGTGTCCTTCAAGCAGACATAACACACTCTAAAATCACCTTCCAAAAGCTTCGCTTAAATAACACTTCTTTCTGCCTTAATTTGAATACACGCGAGGTATGTGTTTGGCATTCTGGAAGAAAAGAAGCGTGGGTGAAAACGAAACTGAAAGCAAAGTTCTTTAACCAAAAATTAATTGTTAGTCAAAATAAATACATCTCCACAATCTGAACATTGAACAACAGCGATAACTGAGATATGCTTACGAAATCAGACAGTAATATATTTACGAAGAAGGAGACAGTTTAATTTGGAATATTGTATTTCTTTTACAAAAAACAATTCCTTATATTACATTATTTTGCTTTTGCAGAGCATTTTAAATTTTTACTATCCATTCATTAACAGCTCTACCTTCAATTGTTTGAATTGTTCTTTTGCTGTCAAATTAACGACCTTTTTCTATAGAATACAGGTTTGAGATTTTTAAGATGTTGACGTTACTATCAGTTTCTGTTTCCTTGATGATTTCACCTGTTAGTTTCAAATTTTTCTTACAGGAGATTTTCCTTTTACTTTGTAAAAAAAATTAACCTTTATTGTATTAAAAATAATAAATATTTGAGGTTTTAAGGGAAGAATTTCTAGAAGAAAAAAAAGCATTTTTGACTTTTTTTTATTAAAATATTAATACCGAGTTGGCGTTTCTAATAGTTACGATGATGTGGAAGATACTTTACAAAGAAATGTTGGGGATTCGTTCCATATAGTGGTCCGCAGAAGCTGGTTATCACGATGATAGACACGAGGGTCGAATCCCGGAGAAAATACTAATACTGATAGTGTAGTGGCTT
>KK117088.1:402093-481069 GCA_000611955.2 Stegodyphus mimosarum | reverse complement strand
ATGCACCGCTGGCAATATGACTGACAATGAGACAATTAAAGGACAGACTGGCTTGAATATATCTCGGCGTATATTTCGACGAAAGCATCTTTATATTTCTTATTCCTCCGTTAAATATATAAATGCTTCTCTTTTTAATTACTTAGCAATTTATTTTACATCCCAAATATATTTGTTTAGACTTAATTATGTATAGTTCGTTTCAACCACTTAAAATTTGCCATATTATATCTGAAAATCAAAAATTGCTTCTAAATATCCTCATTACAATGAAACATAATTCTTCAAACTATCAAACTTCAAACTTTTTCACCTTTTCTCCAAATTTACTAGGACTCGGTAAAAGTTTTGTAATAATTCTCAAAATTTTGCTTAATGGTTTATATTATCCCTTTATTGTATACAGGTACTTAAGGCAATCAGGTGGATCAACTTTAAAACATAATGTAAAGTATAAGTGAGCAGTAGGCAAGTTATGTTGGAAAGAACATTTTATTTTGAAGGAATAAAGTTATGAATGTTAAATTTTCGTGTAAGTTTAAAGAATTAATATAGACTGTTTCAAATAAGAAAGAATTGTCGAACAACGAGAAGAAAGCTGAAGAGTGAGTGACGTTTGTAGATAATTTGGAATAGGTAACAGTGTAGTATCGAAGTTCCAGACTCTAGTTAGAGGAATGGAATGTTGTCTAGATACACATTATGATGTCATTTTATCTTAGTACCACAAAGGCAAATTCTCAGGTGTAAAATTACAACGCATATGGAGCATCACAGCTTCAGGTTATAAGTCGTCTCCACTCTAGAGCGAATATAGTCATCCCAACTAACCGCGGCAGAAAATTTGTGAAGTGTGGTGTGAGTATATGTAATACGCAGCAGGAAAACTCTGCAGATATCAACAATAATTTTGTTTGGAATTTTTCCCTACGTACAGTGAAATGCTGTTTCCTGGTGAGAAAATTTTAATTTAGCCCCGCAACCTTATTTTCATTCATATTGTCAAGTTACATTCTTAGGCCCACCACAACTCCTACACAGAGCGGATGATTAAAGTCAATTAATGCCCTAATGTGGAACTTTTATGTCAATGTTCATCTGAAAGAAATATTCTGTGTGACAAAAATGAGCAATTCAGAGTGATAATGTATCCATTCACATACTAAAGAGCAAGAAACATTGGAATCAGCAGCAAAATAGTACATACCTTCATGCTTTCCTAACTTTAATCTTGTGGAAAATCTGTAGGGGAACTTATCCAGAGCCGTTTACGGTAGTACACAACTATCTTTGGCGCTTGTGCCAATGACAACTATAATAATCTCATGGTAGGGCATTACCTGCCATGAATTGATGCCAGATAGCATTTTTGGGCTTATATAAAACTAAGATGGTTACAAAATTAATTCATTTTAATCTCTTCAATATACTATATTTTATTTAATTTACGTACAATGCGATCTTACGCAAATACAATTGAAAATTTATGAAAGTTGTAAATTATCTTTTCTGTGTAACAATAATAATAACACCATTTTTACTTTATTATTCTCAATTTAACCTTTCTTCTATTCCTCTGCAAATTTCCATTTTCATACGAGTGACAAGTTGTTTCTGTATTGGCATATATTTTATAGCGATGGGACGTTTTTATACTGATATGTGTTTCATAAGGACACGAAATTCCTAAACACTTCTAAAGACATATGACATAGTCATATGTCATTAAAAATCTCTTTTATTAACACGATAATGGCATAAACATCTATAAATAAATTAATCTGCATAAAATAATTTTTTACGTAATTTTCCTAAATTAATTTATTTACTTCAATTATTTTAGTTGCAAAAAATGCATTGGATTTGTAGCTTAAATACTTTTGGTATTCTAGATATATGAAATATTATTAATAGTCCTAAAATATTTTGGAGTATACTTGTATTTACAAACATTTTGTTATGAATATTTTTAAGAATTTATTGCTAAAGACATTTATAAGTAAATCTAGTTTCCGTTTGCAAATAACAGCAAAGAAGCGTAATAAGTTCAATAGAGCGAACAGCGAAATAAGGGAGCGATATTAATAATACTGCTACCTATAATAGTAACTCACTGTCAGAATATCCTTTCTCATTCTGATGTGCCGTATAGTGTGTAATAACAGAATCATCTTGTTGAAGAAACTTAAAATAATAATAGTAATAATAATAACAATTAAATAAGTAGATTCATGATAAAATTGGAAGTGTAGTTTTAGAAATAATAGCGCATATAAAACTAAAGGAATAGAAATATCAATTCAATAAATTATTATTCAAAATATTTCTAGACTAGTTGAATTGATTCTTGCACAGTGAATTTTCACTAATCGAGCAATTCCAACTTCCCAAAAGAAATTTCAGTTAAGAACTTGCACGCTTACTATGAAGGAATAAAACTCGCGAATTAAATTAGATTTCTTTCTTTAATAAAAAAAAATCAGGTTGCCAAATGACTCCTTTCCTTTGTAAAATTCCGGTTAATGATTCTGCGCTCGCTCTGCGCAGCTTTTACTTGACAAAGAAGGAGAGGAGAAAAAGAAGCTTAAAACTCAAATCAAAGACGGAGAGCCTAGAAAACAAATGAAGGAAGTCGAGAATTCGCACAAAATGAAAGTGGCAAAAAAAAGTCAAGCGAGTGTTTAAGACGGTCATGGCAATTAAGTCGCCTCTCTGAAATGGGGCCTCCCGCCCTTTATCTGATGGATGCCTTGCAACGAAACCTTTAATTAAACAATCACGAGTCTCATCCGAAGTGGAACCACAGAACGATTCGATCAGGCCAGAGACAACTTATACGATTCATTGTACTATAAGTTAATAGTCACCTGAACCAAATGAGAAAAATAATGTCTTTCAGAATTGGACATAATATGGTGCTTTTTAACAGTTCATGCCTTGAAAAATGATTCAAGAATGCTTGCCATCTGTATCAATGACAGGTGACTATTATCCAATTTACAGCCTTTAAGACGGCTCAATAAAAGTTGTTTTAATTAATAAGTAGTGGTTTTACTTATGGATTCTATTACTACTTTGAAATAAATAATTAATAACACACAATAGCAAACTGAACGAATAAGTGACAAATAATTAATTGGAAACCAGACACTAACAGGTAAACTAACTGGTCAACGGATATAAAGAATGAAGTTAATAAAAGATATTGTACTCAAAATGGAAAAGAAAGAGGAGAAAGAAATTATAAAAATCAGGCATCTAATATCATGTAAAATCTGTTGTTTATCTGAAACTTTACCATAGTAACCTGCGTAAAAACTATCACAGTAAAAATGGCCAGTTATTTAAATATTTAACCCATCGTTATTGCGTAATGTTTAGTACCTTAAGAGACTCGGGGAATACAATTTCATTTATTTGTATTTTACTTAATTATTTTTTACACACACTGTTTTTTATAGCGAATTTCCCTGTGAAATGTGCTTTTAAATAAGGATTACTTTGCGTATGAGAAATGAAGTTTGAAATTCCTTGAGCAATTAAAAATCGTTGAAAAAACTTTTAATTTTTAATTTTCAACTTATATACAACTTCTAAAGTTTTCAATTTATCGGACTTCAAAGTTTTCATCACAGAAACGTATCCCTGGTAATTTTACTTCAGAATTTATAAAAATATTAATGACAAAGTGTTTAGTCACCTTAAAAGAAAGTTTCATTTTAGGGTGATTTTTTACTTTATAGAGAGAGTCATCAGGAGACGTGAAAGGGATTCGAACCTCAGACCTCCCGAATATGCATCGGACGGGCTTCCAGATACACAACGAAGGTACTCGGAAAGGACGGAGAAAATACCTGATATACTCCTCCTTTTAAAGGGCGACAAATCCTAGATGCAACGAATTATCATCCACTACCTTTTAGTTCGGGGCCATTTGCTGAGTATTTTTGAATTTTTCGAAACAAGGAAATCGAACAAATCTTCAGTGTCCTCGTCGGGATTCATTGCGAATTGCCAGCATATTGCCAGTCAGATGTGCTTCCAGTTACACCACGAAGGCGCGCTTAAAGGACGAAGAAAATGCCTTGAAACTTAAAAACAAATACATTCATATTTTACTCTCAAAATGAAAACTTTTAAGATAATTGCTTAAAAAGTAATATTTGTAAAAAATGCCATGCGTGTACAAATGAAAAAAGTTTAAGCACGTTTTTTTTAAAAGTGAAAAACTGTGAAATACTCTTTATCGGGATGGCTTATCAACAAATTCACAACCTTATGTTTTGCCAACTATATTAATATTTATAAAGCACTGCAGCACAAATAATGAAAAATGATTAAAATATTAATTTAATATGCAATAATAATACATTTCAAAAATTACATTTTGAAATTAATAATAAACATATATTGGATAGTATGAAGTAGTATTAATAAATAATTAATAATAATTTACTACTACGAATAATAATGATAATTTACAATAATATGAAAATAATGTGTGCGAAATTATGTGATCGATTTAGGATCAATCTACATATAATAAACACCAATTTTCAGAATTAAAGTAATAAACTTCGGATTCAAACTTAGAAGATTAATGCTTCAAAAATTGATTGGATGATGCCCTTATCTATTATCTTCTAAAAGTATGATATGAATAGTAGTTTATGAGCTGAAAACATGGCTTTCAGAACAGATGAGGTAAAAGAGAACTTTTTGGCTCATTTTTCATCTTTCTGATTTTCTTAAAAAGATAAGTTTTTATTAAAAATTTCTTTTCGTTTAAAAATACGTAAAGTTTCCTTCTAAAATGAGAATGGCATACTTCTCTTTAAATTTACTCTTAGTACTTTCTACATTTTGTTTAAAAGCCACAAAATACGTACTTAATTAATTTGAAGAGAAACTAACTTCTGGATCATTACCTTTCTAAATGTTCTGGTAGTAATCCAGGTGATCCGTTACCATAATAATATGATGACCCACTTCTTACAATTAAAAATTTATAGTATTTTAAAATCGTAAGATCTTATATATAATTTATGTTCTAATAAATCATCCTCCAGAATTCCTTCAGCTTTGTGACAATCAAATCTAGTAGTGGGCTACAAGCTTCACTACTTGATGAGTGCATACTTTTTATACAACTCTAAGAAGCTTGTTTATAATTTAAATAAACAGTTGCAAAAAATCAAGGTTTTCGCAAGATAAAAATATCTTTATGCTAGAATTCTCTAAATCTTCGAAGACAATTCATTGGATGCTCTTAAGTTGCACACTACTTGTACACTTGCACTAATTACCCCAGTTCTGTAAATGATAGCTCAACATTCCTCTTCTTCAAATATTTTAACTCTGCTAAATGTATTTTATTTTGAGTAATTTAAATACAGAATACGAATTTCAAGTTCATTTTTACAACTTCTGAAATGTTTCGGTGTGGTTATACGAAATTCATAGGAGACAAGTCCTCAGCAGTTTCCTGAAAATTTCTTTTATTACTAGGTGAACTTCCGCTAAAATCAAGACCTGTTCTCTCTCTCTACAGATGCTTCTGCTTAGTATCTTGAAATATTTGCTTGTTAGAGTACTTATCCCAGATTATGCCAAAAAAGGATTCAGTAGGATTCTGAGTTTCACCTTTCAGTGGTCTTTCTAGAAGTAAATCTGCTGCAAGTTTCTAAAACTTGGTGTAATTTTGCATGCAATATTCTTTGCAAATGCAGCTTAAACTTTTGACTTATGTATAAAGTACATCTTGTACTAATTAATACATTTTTATGACTTGGATTTTTACCATTACGTCTCCTTTTTTGTTACCCCTCACCAGGCTGTTAAGACTGTTTAAGGCGAGGGTTTTGAAAGTTTCAGAGAAAGAAAGAGCTTTAAGCAGTGACGCTGGCGGCTTTATTTCGCTCACCCAATTCTGTAACATTAGCATTTTGCTAGCCGAAGTTAAATCGTGCAGTTAAAAATTTGAGCCAAATTTTGTGTGGTCTCAGGCTAACAATGCGTTTTAAATTGTGAGGTCAATTTCCTTGTAAGCATAACGATGGGCTCCGTGTTCGAATCCCGAAGAAGGCATTGATGTTTGTAGGAGTACACTGCCTGTGCGGCCAGGGGGCACTCAAACTATACACCCAGACAAAAGTCTTGCAGAGTGGTTGTTGGCACGGGAAGAGGGGTACGAGACCCTCCAACCCCGTCGGAGTGTTCTTCCTCAAAATTGGGGCAGAACTTCACAGTTAGTGAGATGGAACTATACCTATACATCCAATGGGGAAATTCTGGCGTTCTGCCACTTATACCAGTAAAAGTTATAGCCTAACGTGCTACTTAGTTCTACATCCTTTATGAAATTTTTAAGCCAGAAAAAGCAAAACTGTTATTTCTGAGTCTGGCTAACATTAAAGACTTTTATTTTCTTTTAAATTCGGTGTTAATTACCATAAAGAACACTCGCGTGAACTCTGCAGTTTAACAGGTGATGTTATACTCCCGCATTAGTGGCATTTCCGCATATCCCCCCCCCCGAGAGAACATGAATTTTCGAACAGGTGTAATCAATTATGAACAACAAGTGATACTTCCCGAGAACCTGTCAGAAACAATCAATCAGCCTATAATTATTGGCTTGATATTTTAAGTTGTGCCCGCTTCTGCTTTTACGGTTGTTTTGCGCGTTTCTCGTATGTTATTAGTTATTTCTGCTTTCTTTCTAGAACATTTATATAAGATGAATTTCACCGTTATGACAAAGAAGGTGTTTTATTTAAAATATTTAATATTTGGAACATAAAATTAATATATCAAACACAGTATCAAGGATATCGAAAAATAAGTTAATTAGTTAGTTAGTTAGAATCTGGGCGCAACCCGGCCCGCCTAGCGAATGTAATTTCACTTTATAGTAAAAAATGTTCTGCAGCCGAGAAAGCGTTAAAGAGAAATAAAAAAATAAGTATAGGAAATTAAACAATTATTAACCGGTTAGTTATTAAGATATTGAGATTTAACGAATCTGTATTTCGATTTATGGGAAAGTTCCCCAAGTTCCACTAAACAGTTTAATACACAGTATACGAAAAAGGTTTAACTAGAATATATTTTCTTAAGTATTGATCTCAGACATGGGCAGTACAATGCCGATTATCTTACATAAATGAAGTTGAATGGTGGTTGGATAACCGAGAACATCGGGTGGCATATAACTGCAAAAAAATCAACGTTTGAAGTAGGTCCTGTAAATAGGAAGCAACATTTTATTACAAAATGAGAGCAGTAATAGGTAGACTTAATTATTGCATATCGAAATCAGTACATTTTTGTTTTTTAACTTTACATTTTTGTTGCAAAAACATCAAAATTTTGTCATTGAAGAGCTCACCAGCAACTGAGCTGTAAAACTCAGTAAGTTCGAATCTCAGCAAACGGGTTGGCTGCACGGGCGTTTTCGTGGTTTTCCCCGTGAGTAATGTGTATACTAGTCAGTTTCCTTTAGAACGTACTCTCCGAAGGCATCCCTCCCCTTAGACAGATAGCCCTCGTGTGCTTTGCCGCAATTAAATAAACCAATTCAAACCAAACTTGTTACTGAGAAACAAAAATTGTTCCATTACGATACTGAGTGACTTGCATAAATAGCACTGAATAAATATTGCACAGTTGAAAAGAAATATATTGTTAAGAACGTGGAATATATTATAATTGACAACATATGTGTTGAGCGCAACCAGTCACATCAATAAGTCAATCTACCGCAGTTTCGTTGTCAAAGTGGATGGATAATGGCTCAGGCAGTAGAACAGAAGCGCAAGGGTGAGGAGTTCTTGTTTTCAAACCCTAGTTGGGAATCAAATCTTTACACCTGTGCATTTCGCAGTTACGTTTCGAAAAAACTGAGCTAGGTAATTAAGATTAACTTTTCATACTTATATCAATTCATCTTCACATAGTACTTTCGCGAGTAAATTAACGTCCAATTGAAAAAATAATTTTCTTCTACTCTAACGCTTTTTCTTTAAATTCAATACAGAAAGCCACACACATTTTAAAGCAAGAATGGGTAAACTAACACTATACCGTTAATAACAATAACGGAAGAATATTATGAGTAATTATTGGTAGAAATGGCTTGTTAGAATGGGTTGCTGTAATCTCGACTATGAGACTTGCCAGAATTACTGAATTGTTGTGCTCAGAAATATCTGATCAGGAACATCATCTGACAGCAATACTAACAATATATCTTAAATAAAACATATAATCTAATCGTAGCAGTAGTAGCAGCATCGATAAATAATAATTAACATGAATGAGATCTTCATGTTACGTCGGATAAAACGGAATGGAGAATAGTCGAAGGTAGGATAATCGAAACTCCTTTATACTTGCAATTCCAAAGTTTCTCAAAATCTGATAGGGGTATTTTAAGACAACATTTTAAGCATTGCGCTCTGTAAGCAAAAGTTCGTGTTAGTCAAAATATTCAATACGCTTTGAAGAATTAGATTCAAAAGTTTTCATACTGTGGGATCTAGTACTCTTTGCTAATATGCAGTGTAACTAGATTTATTAAAAGTCTAACTTGCGACTTTTCGCAAAAACTCGAAGATGAATACAACAGGGGAAATGTGTAAAAGATGGTTTTATTGAATACAATAGCTCACGGACTTACGTGCTTTCACAGTCACTGACTACTTGCGATGAGGAACTAAACAGATAATGATACAACTAAATTCAAAGTTTAAAGAGTAGTGGCAAGATTATACAATTCGATTTAACCTAGCAGGTTGACTCAAAAACCTACACCGACGAGATAATAATTTCGTTGGCAAGAATGCGAAACCAATATTCAGAGTTAACAGCAGATAGAATTAACAACGGGCGCTAACCATAGCGAAACCACGCTCTAACTAAACTTTTCGCTACTTCAGTTTAACACTCTAACTGGTTAATATACTAGCGTTGAAATGCGAAGGGAATAAGAAAAGACAGAACTAAAATAACTATTAGCAAAAATAATGCTAGAATCCTATAACACATAACGTCCTTACGTGAAAAATTCAGGGTGTAAATTGGAAAACTTAGTCACCGAGAAGATATTTCAACAAAATTTAATTCCCAAACTACTGCTCATTTAGGTGATTCAAGATACCGTATTGGGTAAAAGAGCACTCACTAATTATTTTATAGCTGGCTCCATGAAGAATTAGTTTTGAATATCTTTGCGAATTTTGCGAGTAAAGTTGCGAAATGCTTTGTATTTAGCTTATTCATGTACACTAAATATTTCGCTAACTAGAGTTTGTACGCTACGAAGACACTATAAGAATTTAGGCTTTATCTTTTCATAGCCTTTCCATCCAAAGAGTTGAATATTTTCTTTAAATTGTCCATCTTACTTTGAGCCCACCTGCGGCTGAGCACTGGTAGTTCGGTCCGAAGTTCGAATCCCATCTTACTTTGATACACTCCGTAGTAGAAAGTACATGCTTACTGTCAGTGTTTACGAAAGTAACGCCTCTAGCGACCTTATCTTAACACTTTGTACATAATGGTACCGCACGGCTGGTCATTAAAATTGCTATGCCACGAAGGCGACATGTAACAAACGTCAAATATGCTTGAAAGGGCTATGCATGAAAGGAATTTGCATGCTGAGATATACAAATGATTAGCATTCCAGAGCATGCCTACAAATCAGGAATGAATAACGGCATCTATATTGTGTATAAATAAGACTGTATAGTGAGCTTCTCATTTGGAAATCGCATTCGAATGTTTGTTGTTTATGTAAAAGTCTTGTTATGCTTTTTGTAAGAAGGATAATATCGTACAAGAACGCGTCGGAATTCGACCGCGGCAAGATCGTGGTCTTTCGGGACTGCGGCGGAAAGGTTCCTTTATTTTTATTTAGCAGTTATTTTATGTTTTGGATCTTAACTATCACTTCTCCCTTCCGTTTTCCCACCAGAATGCAAATTTGCTTAGCGTGTGTTTAAACTGAGGTTTTTAGATTGTAAGACAGAGTGTATTCTGCGTCTCGAGGCTATATTACTAAATTGCTCGATAAATTTTATGGTCCTATGCCTTGCATTTAATACCCCGTAGTTGAATTCCAGCGTCAGTTAAGTTTTGTGCCAGCTTCGTGTTAAATAATTTGTGCAGCCTTCAGCTAATAATTTATTTGAATTTTGCATTTGACTTACTGTTACTTTAAGTTATGTCACAATAGGCGGTTGGCTGAGTAGTAAGCATAAAGTGGGCCTTTTTTATTATTTAGTCTTAAATAAAGGGCCCAATACACCTTTCGCAAGTTTCAGTGGTTACATTAGACTTACCCATAATTCGCTTAACATCTACCAAGTGTTTGGACACTTTGATGATTGCAAAGAACACTAAACTCTACATTGGTTCATCGTTCCGTGATATTACTGCTCGTGATAATCGGTATTTCATGACTGTGAGGAGAGTATGTAATCGATAGTCCAGAAGGGCCATACTGAGCGCTACGTACAGTCTCATCGGGACCGCAACGCCCGAGCGACAGAGATGTTGTCCAGTGGGCTCTGCGGGATCGTGCAGCCACGTCCCGTACCCTGGGTCAGAAACTTGGCTTGTGTGCAGGATAAAAATGCCCGCCTAGAGAATGCGATGACGTATACAGTACCACCGACTGTCAACACGGCGACCACATATGCAGCTTCCCTTGACGCTGCAGCAGAGATACACGCCTACAGTAGTGCGACGGCATTGGCCATAGGAGCGTCAATAAAATCTTCTTTTCAAATCGTCTTTTTCAATAAAATCCGTTTCTGCGTGTGATGGACGTATCCATGTGTGGAAGCACGAAAAGAATGAGAGTTGTCAACTTACATTCATCTCCGTAATACGGGCCCAGCTCCTGGCGTGTTGGTATGGGGTGCCATTGGATACATATATAGCTGCCTTTAAATTTCTGACGTGTTACGGCGGTAACTATGCTCCATCTTCGACGCCTGCGTGACTGCGAGTTTTCAATAACGTATTGCGAGAACGCATGTTGGCCGTCCTATCCTTGCCTTCCTCGGTACACAAGCGTTCGACTGTTGCACTGGCCAGCGCGTTCTTCAAATCCCTCACCCATTGAGTATTTTAGTAATGGGTTGCCGAGAGAGTGGCACTCTACTACTCATCAGTCACTACGATTCACAAAGTAGAGTTGAAGACGAATGGAATGAAGTACACGTTTCTATCATCCAAAATCTAAGCTCGACTCGATGCCAGGCGGATTATAGTCGTTGTTGGTACCAGAGGTGGTAGCTTCTGTGAATTGATCTTTGCACTGTGTGTACCCCAGACCCACAGCAAATTTAATCAAGTCTTCCTCCCATTATACTGTATGTGTGCAAAAAATAAGATTCTGCTGTTTGTTTCCTTCGTGGGGTAGCAATTTTAATGACCTGCAGTGTGTTAGTAACTATTTATTAATTCAGATTTAATTCTTAACGTGAAGGGGGAAAATGTTCTACAATATGTCAGTACTGGTCATTCATCCCTTTTACCCACATTTTAGAGTTACCTAAATTGCGGGGGAAAAAATAAATTTACCAATAGTTTTGGCAGATATACTATTAAAGCGAGTTGAAAATTTATTTAAAAAATGAGCATTTCCCTTTTCCAAGCTTTTCGCAAAATATGAACTAAAAGTAAGCTAAAAAAGGGAACGAAAGAAGAAAAAGCGAAAAAAATGCTTTAAATGTTCGCATGCTCTTCTTGTAAGTTTTTGTGTAAAAAAAATATTTAGGTCTAAAGTAATTAATATTAGTTTCTACCTACCTACCAAGGTATCTACCTACCAAGGTAATTATTATATCAAGAGATATTAAATGAGCATCGAAAAAAAAATGCACAATTACTTGGAGGGATGTGTGGCCCTCTTCCCCGCACATCATAACATTTCGCACAACTTAGATTTTTAGCTTTTTAGTTAAATAAGAACTGCTTTTATAATCGTATTTCCTCTGAGGTAACTGACGTAGATACCATTTTTTAAACTTACCGATTAGTAAGTAGCACTTGCTAGAACAAAACTCATTTTTCAACTGTATTAATGCAATAAAATTACTAAAACTAAATTCGAATACTTCTTTTTTTGTTAAAGAACCTAAAGATTTTCTTTGCTTCTAAAAAATTAAATTTGTAGTCTAGCTGAGTAATAATAGTCTGATCTAGTTTAGAACACATTTTCTAAGATTTCAGACTTTATCTGCACAAAGTAATTACCATTTTCGTCAGTAATGGGTTTTGCGAACGTAATTCGTGTATAAAAAATTATTCACTTTTTTTGGTGGGGACAGGACAATGTAGAATAAATAGTAAAACCTAGAACAAAAGAAAAAAATTCAGAAATTTAGTCATCTAATCTTTGAAGGGATTTCTAGAAAACAATTCTGTTAAATGCTTTTTTCTTAGGTATTTTGAAAAAAGGGTGCATCTTTAAACCTCTGAATGATAAATGTGATATATTTTCGTTTTTTCATGCTAATGCAGTAAAAAAAAATCAAAAGCAGTTCTACCCATAATTGAACTACTTTTGACTCCATTAATAATCATATAATAAGTGTAAAACATCAAGCCGTTGTACGTTTAAATATGTATTTCTGTTAATAAAAACTCTTGATGATCTAGGACAGCACACGCAAAATATTTTCTTTTCTATTGTCTTGCTGGCATTGCGAAAATACAATGTAAGATACTGCTTTATTAGTAAAATTATGAATTATTACTGAGCTAATTCTTTTATTTGAAGTTTAAATCTTGACAAAGCAGCCCAAATTAGAAATTAAAGTTCGAGCTAAAATAAACAGTTGAAAAAATGCTCAGCTTATCAATTGAAACACCTTCAACACAAAATACTATTGCTCTTGAGGGGCATGTAACTAAATTAATAAATCAGGAGCGCTCAATTAACTCAATGAATTTGAGCGCTCTGGAAGAAAATCTTGCCCTCGTTCCTCTATGTTTGTAACAGACACGAAACACTCAATCTAAGAAAAAAGCAATAACCTTCACTTCGGCAGCGGTTCGTGATTTATGAGAAGCGCCTCGTCGGCTGAGCTTATTGGTTCCGGCGCGAGAAAAAGTCGAAATTTACCGATTTCTAACTTTTATCAAAGTTCAAGGGAATCCGACCCAGGGCTTAAGTTACCTCCTCTCATAGGTAACCTGAAGGTGGAGGGAAGAGAAGAAAAGAAGCGCAGACATTTTCATTTTCTCCACTGCGTTGTTGCGATTCAAATCCTCTCCCTCTATAAATTCATTATTAGTTTTCTTCCCTCTTTCACTGGCGCAGTCAAACGTCCGCCGGAGAGAAATAAAAAATACAGATATAAAACTTTTTATTGATTTTTTTTATTCCGCTACTCCACTCTTCTCAGGAAAGAGGTTGGGCCAGGTTTAATTAAATTACTGCTGCATCTCAATGGAAGAAAGATAATCAGGGGTGCCCAAACGGGAGGTGGCCGTTCCTTGACGCCTTCCGTGTTATTAGCTCTGCGCCCTTATATGCCGAACGGCAGGGAGAAATTGAGTCCCGGAAGGCCGAGGGGGGACGGGGAGAGCGACGGGAGGATCTATATAATCATGGATACCATCTTATTCCAGTGCAAAATGGAAGAAGCCCGGAATGGGAAGGGCTGGTATAAAAATAAAAATCGAGCCTGACACAGCCAGTCTGTTATGCGTGATTAATCCAAGCAATTTGATGCCGGCGCAAGACAACGCTTGTACTATACAGTCCTCAATAAACAAGGTCGGGCGAATCAGTGCTTGCCCGGCTGTTGGATAGGAAAATTTATCATGCAGATTATTGCGAAGCATTATCCTGAAGCACTCCGTAACCTCCTCCTCTCCGCTTCTCTGATTCCCGTGGGCTAGCTCGACGATACATAGCTCGTAGCTCTCTTTAGCTATATATATATATATATATATATATATTCGGAGAGATAGATAGACATAGATATAGATAAATAAATATATAGATACAGATACGCAGTTTTAGCATTTTCTTTAGGATAGATATTCGTTGGAAGCGTTTGGCATTAACAGAAACATTTTTTTCCTCCCACATATTAAGTTTATCAGCTTGCTATTTTAAACTTATAAGGTGATAATACGCATTTTCATTAAGTTATACGCATAAGTACATTTAATAATTTACTTTAAAACAAAGTTATGTACGATATTTAACTAAAAGGCTTGTAAAACAACTGTTCCTCTGAATTTTTTCTTTTCTTTGACTTTTGCACATATTGTGCATTTTAAATTTATTGACAGCAGTTATTAAAACAAAAAAACTGCTCTTTATTACATTCACATACGCAATGCTTAAAAATGAGCTCAGATCTCTGGAATCTATTAAATGGTCTACTAGTATGTTTAATAGATATAGCGATAAAACAGTACAATAATAAAAGGATAATTAAAATCTTAAAAACAAATTTTGATTTTAAAATAAAATAATAATCAAAATCGTTACTTTCTTCCTGTTCTAGCTCAAGTATTTTGGCATTTCGATGAAACAGCAGGCAATAAACTGTCTTCATGACACTCAGATGTTTTCTTGTTCAATTATCAAAGGTTGCATTTTTATATTCTTGCCACGAAGCGAGATATCAGATATGGCATTGACTATTGATTGGACTCTTTCGTATGAAACTCAGTTCCTCTTTGCAGACTTTGTAATTTCACATTGGCTACAGAACTCGAATACTGAACTGGCTGACTGCATGAAGTTTTCGGAATTCTTCCTTTATATAACTTGAGACTTGCAGCAGGGCATGGTGTTGTAATCTAGCTGCTTTGAAAGTCGAATCCATTGAAAGGTTATTGAGCACTGTATGTCTCATACTGTCTTCTAGAAGGCATTCTAAGGCAATAATCCTTGCATGCGCTGTCGTAATTAAATAACCATAACTTACCACGCTTACAAGGTATTTCTTAAAAATTTTTGCAGCTCCAGATATTTCTTATTGTAATAGCTCAGTGAAATCCGAACATTAATTAGATTTCAGAGATGTATACCATTTATTCCCTTAAATTTTCATAGGTTCATAGTTGATAGTGTTAGATTACTAATGATTACATGAAATCAGTTTTTCCTTGCTTCAAAAAATAAAGAGGAGAAAACATTAGATTAGGCTTTCGTTATTTCAAAATAGTATTCTACATTTGCGGTAGAACTCACTAACTATATGTAATGCATATTGGTGACATAATTAAAAAAGACCTGGATTACTTACCTGACGAATGCTGTTCTCGCATTTTTCACATAGATTCAATAATCACATCCTTTACATTTCATGGGAAAAGAATATTAAAATATGCCCTTAAGCGCTTACAAAAACTCTCTGACCTGAGTAGAGTGATTAAAGGGCGAATAGTCATTTTTGAGCTTTTTGAAATCAAAATAAATCAAATTTATAATCTAAGAGTACAGTAATAGGAAATTGACAATTTGGAAACCAGCTTATGTATAAAGCTTCTTTTACTATGTGAGACTAATGCTTGGAATTTGAAAAGTTTTCAGAATCTTTTAGTCATGCTTCACATAGTCAAATGGTTTACTTATTTGCAAAACTCCGTGATTTGTACTGTATATCCTTATCACATCTTTTTCCTTCGTTATACCAGAGCATGTTAAGATCCATTGATTTAGATAGGAGTTTTCTGCAATTTGTGAATTCACTCCTTTTAAAAATGCTGACTAAAAGGCTTCGACCAGCTGCAGATTTAACCATACTTCTGACCCCAAAGAGGTTAGGAAAAGAAGGATGAGGGTATCCTATCCTCTAGAAAGAAATTAATTTAAGAACAAAAAAGTGAATCTCAATGATAATAGTTATAAGCGTTTCAAGATATTCTTGTGATTCTATGATAAGCTTTTAAAATATATGCTATGAAACTAATAGGAAAAACATTAACCGCAAAATTGCTGCTCGATCTGAGCATATCTGCAATTAAAATAGAATCTATTACAATCACACTCCTCCATGCAGATGCTATTAATAAAGTTACGTCTGTACCTTACAAGAAATGTTTATCACCCACACAGACATGCCTTACAATCACTGTCATAGTCTTCATAACATATTTCTTCGTAAAATAGCATACAATGGACATATACAAATCAACAAGTCTATACATTAACAAGTCTATACAAATATTGTGCAGAAATCTTCAGCCTCACTACTTTGTAAAATGTATTTCGCTTCTACTTTATTTTAATTTATTATTATTAATAGCTGAATTCATATTTCTTTACACTAGAAAAACTGTTTACACCACTTCCAAATAAATCTTTGAAAAAAAAGTTACATACATGCACACATTTATGCACTTGTTGTTTAATACAAAGAATTTGATACGACATGGTATATATAGCATGTATCATCAGATAGCATGATAGTGGGATAAACAAACAAGCACAAAAATAAATAGTAAGTTAAAATTTCCATTTACTATGTCAATATTAAGAGAAATCTGAGGTGCACATTATTAATTGTTAGCTTTTTTTTATTTTTTTCTTCTTCAGTTAACGATTATGGTGACAGTGTGAAAATAATTGATTTTTGAAGTAAAATTTACATTTCACTTTTATACAGCGCATGTTCCTGAAATTTATTCCAAGACAAAAATATCAGACCACCAATTTTTTATGAACAAATATTAGAGGGTTATAGATAATATTTGACCACTTTTATTTTAGCAAGCATTTTCGTTTCGGCATTAAAAGTATTAATTTTATATGATCATTTGGTGTAACTTCGCGTAAACACATAAAATATTTGTCTTACTTTACTAATGAATTCTTTTCAGGAAGTCCTTCAAGGATTCTTAAATACTGATTTGTAATTTAAGATCCTTGATTGGACGTATCATCATATTCAAACACAATTTGCTTATCCTTAGGTTGCTCAACATTTAGAAATGGAATATGCTGAACAATGCCTTTAAAAATTTTGTTAGTTAGGGTTTCAGCACAAAAAAATTTTTGTTAATTCCCGATGTAATATACAAAACAAAACATTAATTGCAACCGGATGCTAATAAAACAATAGTCTTCTTAAAACATTTAATTTAATTGCTGTATAAATAAACTGTTTCCGTTTAGTTTTACTGCAAGCATGCAAATGTCTACTTAAAATCGCTTTCAATACACAGAGCAGATCTATTTTAATGTCTTGCTATTCATGTTTAGTTTCTGATCTTCGGGATCTTTTAAATACTACTGATATTTTTGTATTTTTCCTTTTTGTTTATTTATTTATTTTATCTCATTTTTCTTTCTGTTCAGAAATTCTGTTAATATTTAATTAACGGATTATTTCCCACAACGCTTACGCAGAAATACCCTTGCCTTTAAATCACTTAATATTTCTCTTTTAATATGATGCTTAAAAAAAGCGATAAACACCATTCGTTAACTTTTTATCCTTTATAAAAACGCTGAAATACCCCGTTTTTAAATCTAATTTGGCTTAAAGTGCACAAACAATGTGCTGATATTTCTGCCCGTTTACGTAGTGAGATAAAAATATTAGTCTTAGATTATTTGAGTTTTAAAATTACTTGCTGAGGATTTAATGCTTTTTCTGTATGAAACAGTGTAGTCTAATGCCCTTGGATTTGAAACAGCGTGTCTAATATTCTTGTCTTTGGAAAGTTTTAATATTGGGACGTGCATTACGAACTTTAAAAAGTGTACTTTAAACAACATCTGATAAAAACAAATATGCATTTATAATTTGTGTTCATATTAATTGTAAAAATGGTTTAATTTATACGAAGTGGCATTTAGTAGAAAATGTACAGAAGATGAATGAAAATGTATACAGTACAGAAGCCAAGAAACGGCAGCAAAGATTTGAAAGGACGACGCACACACATACAAAACAAGCAAAAGAAATTTATTTATCTCCTTTGGAGAGAAATAATAGTAACAGGCAATTAAAATACGAAAATCAAGAAAATAATTTTTCAACTATCAGAAAACATTAACAGGCTGGAACCAGCCCATGAAGTTTATATGCATTTTGCAGACCAAAATACTAGTAACATATTCAAGTTGCCGATAAGAATTACCACAGCCTTGGCAAGAGAGAGACACCTGAATCAGGTGAATTACTGTAAAGAATGCCAAATTAGCTACAGAACGTTAAAAATTCATTTAAAAATGTATATCATAACATTTAACTCAGAAACACATTAAAAATGTCATATTTTAAGTAAAAAACTTGATTACACTAGTTACGATAACTGAAAACCGTTGCATTCGTTCTTAATGCTGCCTTTATTGTCGATACATCTGATTTTCTGTATTCACTTTTCGCAATCACCTTCTTTGTCAGGTTACCTCTTCTCAGTTCATTTGACAAAACATAAAAAGCAACAAAGTTCTTTATCAATATCAATTCACTCGATTACTTTTTTACCTTCCTGCAAGCTAGTTTCCATAATGTATAATTTAAATCGCGTGGTGCAAAAGTTAAAAGATTACTTAATTTAATTAAGTAATCTTGTATGTTATAAATAACTCAGTTGAAGTTTTAGAGAAGAATTAATGACATTCATTTATTCTCACAGTATGTCTCGTTCTCTATGACAAGGTATACGAGAGCTATCTGCTTAAAAAAAACGGACGTCTTCGTGGGAGACTTTCCAAAGAGCTTCATGGTATACAATGGGAAAGCAATCATGAAGCCAACCCGTTCACCGGGATTACCAGCTCAGGTTAATGATTCTAGTAACACTGCAATTTTATGTACAGTTGAAGTTTTGATAGTAAGGCTTTATTTGCTTTTAAGTTTCTAGCAGTTTTAGATTCTCTGCAGGTAATATACATGAAAATTTTGAGTTGATTTGCTTTAAAATTATTATGTTCAGTCCATTACGACGGTATATTTTTCAGTGTCTTATATAGATTTGGTGCATTAATGTTAAGGAATAAAATGAGCTAGATATTATATGAAATAAGCGATACTGATATTTCTGTCTCATTTTAAATGTTATATAATTTTAGGTCGTTAATCAGTAAAGTTATGGATTTGATTAACAGTTTTAGCCAGAGTAGAAGAGGTTTAACAGCGTAAAGAGAAGAATATCTTCAGCGAATAGCCCATATTCATGTCACCCGCATGCGAAAAAGTATGAAAGCATCCATGCAACTCGCCGGTTTGCCAGGATTTGAGCTTAAACCTTAAAACGTTCAGCCAGTGGTAAGCAAATCAAACTTTCGTTAAAACTGTTTCTAGGAAACAGGTTTCTAGAAAGCGTAATTCTTGCTGAATATTACCGACTATTTTGTATTTTAATTTCTGTTTTAATAAAAATTGTAACCCATAAAACGTTTTATTGCATAATAAGGTGCTGATTTTTTTATCTTTCTAGCAGCAGTTGTTGGTATTTCAAGAATAACCGTTAAAAAAAGCTGTGCAATCTCGAGGGAAAATAAATATGAACAAGCAGGACAAAAACTTAGTCTAGATATTTCACTCAATGATGCCTTTTATAATGAAAAATGGAGCAAGCCAAATTTAACCCGAAAAATACTGATAAAATGGTACATTTCATTCCAGAGATCATTGGTTAATGTCCTAATGCTTTTAGGTCAATGCAGTTTCGTGCATTACATCTTCTTAAACAAGCTGGGCGCCTCATCATCCACATTCAGGTAGTGGATTCTGAAAAGTTTGTTTTGGAAAGTAATACCGTTAAGAACAATAATTTAGATTAAAAAGAGACAGTAGACAATTACTAATGTCCGCAGTATGCTGACCTATAGATACGTTTACATCGTACATAGTAGTACCGGCATCTCATTACCACAAATCTAACATTGTGGAATACCTCAGAACATTATTTCCAACACTAAATTTTAATGTTGGAAAGTAATGAGTGAATTCCTGGGTAAACGCAGTACTTTTGCGAACAATTTAACGCTGCTAATTAATCTTATAATTCAACTGGATTACTTACAGTACACAAATCTTTATCCCTTTCTAGAAATAAATGAAACCAAACAATAATATAATGTGTAAACTACACTGCATAAGTAAATCAGTTAATTCACATTTAAATAATATTGTAACTTTTTAGGCTTACAGTCTCCAATATCGAAACGTATACTGAGAAAGCCTAGCCTGAATGAGAAAATGACTGTAAAATGATGATTAATAGAAATCAGACATTTGGCTGTATAGCAAAGAGAATGTAAGAAGTATCAAGAATGAAATATCTTTAAATTATATAAATCGTCTAGCGGAAGAGTTAAAGCAACAAATATCAGCATAATATTCATTAAGTTTATAGGACTAGTTTCGAACGTTTAAACGTAGAACCTTCTCTTTCAGCTGCTTCTGTTGCTCTAACTCTTCTAATAATCGTTATTCCGAGTGTTATTTTAACTCGTATTTCATACATAAATTGTGTTAATGAAGTTCTTTTTCGAGTAAACTTAATGACCCTATATGTTTAGGTATTTGAAAGAAAATTCACGCATACAATTTACTTCAACATTATTCGAATACAGAAGTTGCATAATGGACATTTTTAGTGTTGTCAGCAACTGATGCTAGTGGAAAAAGAAATCAGACAGAGAGAAAATAGACAGTTTTGCATAATAAAAAATTATGGAAGATCTTTATATGGCCGAGAAAAATTTTCAAACATAGCTATAAGAAATGGGTCAAATAATTCAGTAGATTTTGAAATATTTTACTTCGTTAAAAAGCAGAAAAGGAAATACTTGAAAATTACTGCAACGTTTTATATTATTCCTATTAGTATTTTTACTATTTTAATATTATTTATAAAAAGGCATTTTTTAACATTTTTCATTTAAAAAATAACAAATAATTTTTCAGAAAATATGAAGCTGCAAATGAATATTATTGCAAAAAATATAAGTTAAAATAGTTACCTTTGTGAAATATAAAATATATTCATATGCCAGGCTATCTCCTCTTAGATCTCTAGATGTTTGTGGTCATCTCTAGAAGTGGTTATTTTAGAAAGGTTATGTTCTATATTGTTGTTTATTTACGTTTTCAAAAATACTGGTCCACTATCAGAAGGACTTCAAAAATACTGGTCACTATTAAGGGAGGTTATCTACACAAAGAATTCAATACAATTAAATTGATTACAATTGAGAGGCCTGCATTTGCCTCATATAAAAAATTATCTAGGCACGGCTCTGGTAGCTAATTAATTTGCAATTCTTGAACTATCCAATTTTTTAACTTGCACTTGAGAAGGAAAATAGCTTGAAGTTTATTTATTTTGCCTTTCTGTTTCTCGTAATTTCGCCGACGATGAATATGAATGTTACAAGGGCTTTGCTAATTTTAAGTAATAAAGACAGATTTCTTAGAAAACGCTTTTCATCGCTTAAAGTATTTGTATTGTTAGCCTTCCTTCTCACTGTTGATTAAAGGCAGATTTTCGTGGTAAAATTTTCAGGTTTTCGTTTTCCAACTAATATTGTACATAATTCACATATTTCAGTATTTACGTTGCCTCAAAATAAAAGAAAATTTCTATGAGAATGCAAAACCTGTTTGTACAAATAACCATTCTGGCGAAAGACCTTTTCTCTACCATATAATATTTGCTTAAGTTTTAATGTGTTTGTTGATTTAAAGCATAAATTTTCAACACTGGGATATCGCTTGGGAGAGTACTGAGATCTCGGAGAGTGCTGCTGAAACTAGGGTGAAGTAGAAGTGCAAATAGAACATTAACTTGCTATGCAACATTACAGTCATGCATTAAAATTTCTGTAATGTATATACGAGCAACTTTTCCTTAGAAAGTCCTCCAAGTTCATAATTAAATAAACGAAGTTAGAATTTGTGGAGTGTAAAATATCTTTCAAGCAAAAACTTAAAACATATTTGGGTGGTTGGTTTCGTTCTGTTTAGTTGATTATGGCAAAGCACACTAGGGTAGGGATGCCTTCGTGGAGATCTTTCTATGGGAAAACTGGCTCATATACACGTTACACATGGGGAAAACCACGAAAACGCCAGTACAGCCAGCCCGATCGGTTGGAATCGAACCCAGGTTGGAACTACCAGCATTCAGCGAGTTTATCGCTCGTCGAATTTACCGTTTCCATCCGTAAAATTCCGTACTTATTCCAAGACATTGATTAAAAAAATATGTATACAAACATATGCATTTAAAGAAACTATTCTATGAAAAATATCAAAAATTGCGTTTCTGAAAGTAGAGAAGTAATACTTATGTACTGTTTCTTAATGAAGATTTTATCACTCTAACCAAAAAGACCATCTCTCTAACTAAACCATCACTCTGGGCCAAAAAGAAATAAGATAAAATTTCTACTTAAAAAAAAATGTCTCGGCAGCACCAAACTGCTAAATGTGACTTTGGTAACATAGAAAATAACAATATTTACATTAAAATTTACCACAATTAAAATGCATAGCATGTATCAGCAAATAAAAATAGGATAAATTATACAGGAAAAGGTACATAACGTAAGCAAGGTACATCTTGTAACACAATGCATGCTGTAAAATATTGTTTGTACAGCAAAATAAATTTTAGTTAATACTTCTTATATATATATATTACAGCATCATAATTTTTTTTGTTTGAATTTTACTGGCATTGAATTTCATTTCTTACATGTCTTTGTGAATTTGGTTCTAAGTTTCTTACTTTTTCTCTATTTATATATATGTAATAACATATGCAAGAAAAAGACGGAGCAGCGTCGATGCACAATAGCTATGTAAGATAAAGAAACTTGGCAGTCGAGGCTATTTTAATTCCATTTTTATTTCCCAGTTGACGTTCGTGGCCACAATCACTTGGCACTCCAGTCGTGCCTATTCAAGAACATTTACATTTTAGAAAGTATTGCCATAGAAAGGAAGCACACGAAGAGAAAAGTTTTGGTTTGAGTTAAAAGTTTTAGTTCCCAATTAGTACGTATAGCAATTAGTACGTCATCAGCGCTGCGCAGGCCACGCAAAATGGAATGATCTAGAAATGATGCAATCCAGAGAAATTATTACGATTTTTAAAACTGAAAGAGAGAATTAAAGGGAATTAGGGGTTTAGTTTAAATTATAATTTTTATTTACATATTTTTTATCTTACACATATATATATATATGATATAAGTGACAGTAATTTATTGTTGTTAAAAGAGACTTTATAAAAGATTCCTCTTTTTATAACCAATTTAATTGGACATTCCCGAATATTATGATTAATACCTACCTGCCTTTTCATTTAATTTTCCACATTTGCTTATTATGTTTGCTTTGGAAAAATCGTTTACATATTATGAAACCTTTTCAGACCCTGCTGTTATAGACTGAGGGAAATAAAAATCTGAGTATAAGCGAGATTCCTAAACTTGTGTTAATGCCTGCTCAGTTATGTATTTGTCAATGTGTTTGGAAAAGCTTGAGCAATTTCAGAGTAAAACATTTTATGTATTTCTTTCCATGCTTATTTTTATCCTACTATTCATTTTTGTTCTTCACAATTTATTAATACTTTGCTTTTATTATAACAGAGAGCTCGTCTTTAGTTCAAAACAAGCCGTTCAAACAAATGTATTCTTTTTCCTAATTCTTTTCAGTTATTTATCCCGTTAAGCTCCCGAAAATGGGTCATGGCTTCACCATTTACCCAGCTTTCAAATTATTTGAATTCCTTCTATGGCAGTTCAGATATTAAAATACTTTAATCACATACAAACTCTTATGAAATGATAATAAATCTTGTTAGTGTGGTTCAGTAAAAGAGAGACTTGCATTTTGTTATCCACTCTAATACATTGAACTTTATATTTGAAAGCAATACTAGTTTTTTATTTATTTATTTCGTGCTCCTTGATTAGACACTACACGGAAAAGGATGGACGTCTCGTAGAGGACTTTGTAAGGAAACTGGCTCGCATTCACGTTACCCATGGGGAAAACGACGAAAACGCCCATGTAGCCACCCTGTTCCCCAGGACTCGAATTCTGAACAGAACTACTAGTGTTCAACGGCTTTTACCGCTCGGCCGCTAGTGCGTCAAACAATACTAGTTTGATTTCTTTTATTTTAAATTCAAATGCTTATATATTTAATTTACCCAACTTAGCCCCATCTACGTTTCTGACTTAAATATAACATATCTTTTATAAAATAAATTACTTCATTGTAAGCAATTTTCTCCTTCCTCATTACGTACCTTCGCTGTGTAACTGGAAAGCACATCCAGCTAGTAGTCGGAAGATCTGAATTTTGAGTTCTAGTGAGAGTATCGCTGATTTTTCATGTTTCTTATTCCAAATAAGCTTAATGACTCTACACATTTGGACACTATTTAAGTACCAAATGCTGCTTTGTATTGTAGTGTCATTAGGTTTTTTTTAAGCAGGAGACGCGAAAACATAATATACCCTCGCCAGGACTCGAATCTGGACCTCTCGAATATGCCTCAAGTATGGTTAGGTTCCACCACGAAGGCATGCGGAAAGAAGGGAGAAAACACTTTATATACTCACTTTGTTTAAAAGGCAACTGGATTAGGGAACCCATTCGCCAAATTCTGGCAGTAACAAATTATTGTGACCCCCTTTTTTAGTTCTTCGCCACTGTAGAGGGTTTTTTTTTTTTATTATTATTATTTTATTTTATTCTTCTTTTTTTTTTTTTTTAAGTAGAAGAAGTGAAAACTGAACAATGCCTTCGCCGGGACCCGAGCCTGGATCTCTCGAATAAGCGTTGTAGTAATAGCGTTGTCTCGAATAAGCGTTGCCTGGATCTCTCGAATAAGCGTTGAGTATGCTTTCAGTTAGTTACACCACGAAGGTGTGAGGAACGAAGAGGTAAATCAACTTTTTTAAATGCATTTGCTGAAACCTATAAACATGTGAACAACAGTTGCGTTAAGCTTGCTTATTTATTTAGTTATCGATATCGGAAAAATAAAGTTGTCAAAATTTTTCATAAATGTTCTAAAAGAATCGCGAGCTAAGAAAGAAAGAAAGAAAAGATTACGAAAAGAAATTCAATTAAATAAAAGGAAAAATATAATTATACATATATTTATAGAAAATAGAAAGATATTCACAACAAAAAAAAGAATAAATCTTCTGTCATAATTTAGCACAATATACTTAATTTTTTACAATATTTAATATGTTGTTAGAATATCCTAGCAGTTTGTATTATGAATGAGTAATAAAATGAGTGATACGTAATGAATGAATATTACCTACTTCTAGATAAATTTTGACATAATGCTTTATTAAAATAATAGTTGCATTGGATAATGCTTGATATGCTCTCTCACTTACCTTATTTGAACCTTAGATTTTTTTTTTTTTTTTTTCAAACCTAGAACTATGATTTTCTTCATATCGAGGTTTATAAACTTTTACTGTTAAATGCACGTAATATATCAATGATAACGGAATTTTTCAGAAACGATTTCGTAACTTCTAATCAAAAACTATTCTCAGCTACGTTTCTGGGTTGTTTATACAAACTCAGCTGATGAAAACAAATTCAAAAACTGAAGATATGTAATCAAATACTGCATGTATAATCATCTAATTAACATGTTAAATGCTTCCAGGAACTGAAAGGCAGAAAACTTTTTAAAACTTGCTTAATATTTTAGTGGGCTTATCTACCCCACCTTTTTTCGCTAATGAACTTAAAAGTGAAATAAACAGAAAGAAGATGCAAAAGCTGCTAAGTGCAAATGCATTTGATGTTTTTATTTTTCTCTCCAGTGAGAAATGCGAGTATCAAATGATCAGCTGCTTCCAATGAAAAAATGATAAGATGGATGAATTACATGGCTGTAATGCGTTCAAAGAATACACATGAGAATGAATCTAACTGCCTTGCCAAATCATTTCACTCAGAGGAACTTCAACGTAACCGAAAACAATAGCAAGTGTAGAACGGCAGCAGGAAAGAGCAACGTTGATGAAATAATCGTTGGGGCCTCGACATCTGTTCCCCTTCAATCCGTGGACGGAAATTCGCGAGGACGGAATTAAATAGCTATTTGAAAACAATTTGCATCGGCTGTTCTATTGACACGGACATTAGAGCACTTCAGCGATCGGTCGGTGAGCCAAGACTGATGCAGGGGTGGATACTTGGACCCACTGGTGGGTCATTAGCGGGGTGGGTCGACGCCTTCGTGATTCATCGGTCTTTCTTTGACTATTGGGCCCCATCTCATCGGCTACTCAGAGTCCGCTTTTTAGCATTGTATTTCCCAGTTCTTCTCTCAATTACATTTTGTTTTTCCTCTCATCTATTTATAATTTATGTAAGTCTGCTAAAAACAAAATTTTTACTGTGTACAACATAACATTATACTAATATTTCTAATATAGTGTATTTCATTTACAGTATTAAACTTGCATATTCGTTTCAAATAACTAAATACATATGTTATTTAAAATAACTAAAAAAAATCAGTTGCGATTAAATTTTAGCGATTAACCTAACATATCAGAGATATATCACCACTTTATGAAATATACTATTTTTATCTAAATTATATTCAAAGATTTTACAGTAATTTTTTTTAATCTTAATAAAATTTTTGCTATTTTACTGTTTTATATTTTCGGTTTGACTTTACTTATTCGCAATACTATGTGCTAAACATTTTCAAACTGTGATTGGCTAGCCGCATGCGACTCTCAAGCCCTTTAACTGCTGCTCGTGAGTTATTCCCCTCCCCCTTAAATAGAGGTGCCTGTAATGAAAAGTCGTTTCATTTTTGAAACACGTTTGCAGTTCGAAATAGAAATAGTGCAATGACACTCATCTCTATCAATTAATAATTTTTTTCATTAATTTGTGTTTGTATTAATTTAGTGCCTTTCAAGCTGTCCATCGTTCACTAATCGTCACAGTAGCAAATAAAATGGTAAATAATTCCATTTGCGAGAATTATAATGAGCATGTTATTTTTAGACCAGCCAATGTCAATCGAGACAGCTCAGAAGACAAATGCGAAAGTTAGAAAATAAAGCACAGCAATTTTTTTCTCAGCTGTTAGCCCAGTGGTCGCGACCGAAAGCTAAGCTGTTCCTTGCTGGGACTACTTTTTCTCAGTTTTCGAACGACTTGGGAAGTCGCTGAAGAAACCTCTTTCAGGGAGGAAATGAGTAAGCTCTTCCAAATTGGACATATACTTAAGGTCTGGAAAACTTCTTATTAGGATTTGGTTATAACCTTTTCATGTCCATCCCTAAGAAAGACAGGTGGTTTTTGTTCCTATTTCTGCAAAATGTTTGCGACCACTCTCAATAATATGCCGCAATCACCCTTTCTCCGCCTAGAACTTTTATCTTCCGTAATAACTCCTTGATAACTCTAGGCAAAGACATCATTTATTTCATCTATGACTGTGAATGTCAAAACTTTTGAGTCGTGGGGAAAATGAAATTACTCAATGGACTGATGGGAGAATGAAATTACTCAGTGAATTGATCACAATTTAATTCCATGTCAGAAAGTCGTTAAACCATGTTTCGCCAGATTATTTGAGAGAGAAGTTATTCACCTTTATTATTAGATCTTTGTTTTAATAAAGTCGCGTCAAGCGGTAAGACACCTGTAAGGCACAAGGTTTTTTCCTCAAAGCTTTTCTCAGAATACTGATGCTAGTCACATTGCTGTAGCTCGAGGTATTTTTTCCCATGATGCTTGACGATCTTCTTCCTTTCTACCCTGTTACCAAATATCACATTTCTTCTTTCTACCGTTATTTTTGGTCTTCGATGACCTTGCACATTCTGACACATTTATCACAAAAACGCGGGTAGTTCAACGAAAGACTGTACTCCTATTTATAGCCTAACTGTTATAAACTGCACTCTGTGCACTGTAAAATTCTGTTAGTATTTTCCTGCATAAGTTTTCAGTTTCGAAATATGATGTTTGATTTTTTACAATCACAATGGCCCACATACCTGCAGAATACTTTTTTAAACCCTCATTTCTTCAAATTGCCGTTTTGTAAAGACCTCAATGTGGCACTTGTCTTTGTTTCAGATCTTCAGTTTCAATTAGCAAATGTATACAACTGGTTCCGGTGTCAAAGGTTACCGGGAACTAATGTAATATTTTTATACGATATGTTGAAGTATCCAACCTGATTGGAAGATCTGAGATGGTGCCTTCAAATCTGAAACCAGTTGGTCCAACGCCATGGCATAACGTGTAAAAGCCAGATAAGAGGGTAAAAAAGGAGATATAGAAAAAAGTTTTATTCATTCTTTGGAAACAGCAGAATTGTTCATTCTTCATCTAATGAGTAACATTAATGATATTTAATTAAACTTGACAATCTTTTTCTATTTAGTCCGCACTATAAATGTTTATGGGATGATCAGCTATAGATTTTCCATATTCTTTGAAGCTGAATGAAGCTTCCATACCCTTTGAAGTTTCATAATTACATTAGTAACATGGGCATCCAATCTTCAACAAGAGAATGTACAATATTTTATATTAAATCTTTCATGACATATCAAAAAATACTTCTCATTAGTGAAAGTTCGATTAAGTTATTTACCTTAAATGCACCTTTTCTAAGAAATTTTGACAGAAATATTAGTGTGAATCTTCCATTGCATAGCTGATCATTCTATCTATTCTACCTTTCAGTTACACTTAATTCATGAAAATTCGTTTTTATTGTCCTAATTGGAGTTTGCATGGTGAAGTAGGTACTGGAGGGGAGATTCATTTCAACTGCATCCCTCAAGTTTCAGTGTTGCTGCTTTGTGTAATATCTTTTATGAACCTAAATTCATTGGTATTATGATGATGTACCTAAATTTCGCAAAGAAATATTACTGTTATGTAAAATTTTTAATTTGCATTGGAAAGAACTAAATGTAAGCCGAAACCCGAATTCTTACGAATTTGAATCTAAATCTTGAAAAATTTCTGAATTTTGCGAATATCAGATCTCTCGAATCTTTCAAATAAAAAAAAAGAAAAAAATACTTAATATTAAAAGTTTTTAAATAAAGTAGAGCTTGAAATCTTCTTTTAATAAAAAAAATAACAATGCATTTTTTAAAAAATACAGTTATGTTTATTAAATTGATGTGAATGAAATTTAGTAAATGAAATACATGATTAAACCCTTGAATCTTGAAGCTCATTTTTCTCATTATAATTTTATAAATATATTTGAGTACTCAAATTTCAATTAACAGCTCAAAATTCAGCACCCAAAACATTAACAGTTTAACAGAAATCAAGTATCAAGTGTCAAAACATTACTATACCAAATCAAGTGTCAAAGCATTACTATACCAAGCCATAAGTTCTTAGAAAATGGCAGAAGCTATTTGTGGTACGTTATCGACATCCAGAAATATCAAGACGACGCGAGAGATGGTTTCGAGAATTTTCGAGAAAGCGCACTGCACCGATTAATTGAGCGACAACTTTGAAAGGATTTTTTCGGATACCATACTGAAACAGTATGGTTCTCAGATTAAACAGATTAAATTTAGTGAATCAAATGTCACTGAAATTTCAAGCATCGGGTACTTTTTTAGAAGATTTATAAAATTTATTTTTTCAAAATTTTCAGTTTAAGTATGTCTGGTGATTAGGACAAAAGGATCTTAGGATTCAAAAGATTCGCATAAAAAATGGTCTAAGATTCAATGTTTTGAAATTTAAACCTTTTTTTTTTTCATTTTTTATACGAGATCTGATAATTTGAATGCTTCATACTTATTAAAAATAAAATGCTGCTGATAATTATTTAGGGCTAGGCTTATATCTTAGTATGTCGATTTTCATGTAAATTTTACCGGAAAAACTAAATTATTATTTTTGTATAGAATTGTTTGCTGTTTTTTAAAAAAAAAAAGAAAAACGTTTGCTCTTTTTAAAAAAAAAAATATTTATTTTTCGAAGAGCGTATATATGAGAAAGTTTCATATATAAAGTCTTCATTAGAAAGTATCCCTTCGCTTCTGCATATGCCCCTCGTATGCTTTACCAAATTCAAGCCAATCTTTCTCAAATAATGCTGTCCTGTTTCACTGAGTCTACTCTTTCCAGAGGAATGTATGTGAGTTAAAAATAAAGAAAAATCTCCGGATTTGTTTTTAAAATTATTGTTTTATTCTTCATTCAAATGAAACGATTTTACGTTATTGTACTCGCAAAGACCATTAAATTTCCTTCTGCTAAGATTGTACAATAATTATAAACGGAAGGAGGAGGGAATTAAACCAGGAGAAAAGGCTTGGTTTTATATCTTATAAGGTATTTCTCCCGCCTTTTTCGCATGCCCTCGTGGTGTAGTGGTCTGCATGCTCGACGCGTAACCGAGAGGTCCGTGGCTCGATTCCCGGCGAAGTCGTTGCTCATTTTTTATTTCTTCTGCTTCCAAAAAAAAAAAATACCTAATGTCTCTACAATCTGAAATGTTTTATTGCATCATACGATTGTTTCAGATCTGTATATCTTAGAAACAGATTTTCCTGAATACATAACCAAAGAAATAAACGTTCTTATTTATATTTATATACGCCAATATTAATTGCATAAAACTCCGACATTCTCATTAATTTACCTCAAAAGTTTCTTTTAATGAAAATATGTTTCATCACTTTTAAAGCGATTTAAGTATTCTAAGATAATCTAATTGCGACTCTCGAAGTTTCTTGAATCCTAAAACGCGGTTTCTGCTGTTCTGAAGCTTGGCCACCCCTGCTATATACGTTTCTTTGCTAAAGCGTCATACACTATATTGCAAAAAATTAAGAAAAATAAGGTTTTTTTCACAAACAGTTTAAAATTACTATAGCAGAATCATGCATAAGTTATGTCTGCCATAGCGTAGTAACAACAGAAAAAACGCATTAACAATAATAGACACCAAACGTAAGAAAGCACTTTATTTCAGAAGTAGCTGTACTACACTAGTTGCAGTACTATAAAAATAAGTCATTGTCAGATTGTAAGGTTTATCCTAATTTTATTAACAGTTATTTTAAGTTTATGCATCTTTCCTACCTCCCTAGTTTCAGCTTACAATTTCCCACCAGAATGCAATTTCAAAAACGCAGTAACTGCAAATGAGTAAAGAGTAGTATTTAAGTCAATGTTTCACCGACTTCGAGAGAGAGAGAGAGTCTGTGACTACGTCTCTCTTAAATATTGCTCTGCTCGGCCATACTTTAGGCCCTTGTTTGCCTTCCCCGACTTAATTAAGATTTAGGAGCCAACTACTTAGAATCTTGATAGCTTAGGCTATATCTTCAGTTAGTTTTAGTTAAACTTAGTTTAGTTTAGTTTCATAATTATTTGAGTTCAAGCCCAAGTGTAGGCTTTTCTGTACGTTCCGAGTTAGGAACTGATTGTACTTATTCTGAGAAATAGAGGGTAGTTAACCCTTCTTAAGTCTTACGTATCTGTTCAAACAATTAAGCGATTATTCGCTTAATAGTGTTCGTGGGATTCCTATTATTGAACACTGAATTAAATAAGTAAAACCCCACAAGATATTAAATAAAAATTAAAGGTGGGTTTCAGAAGGGGATACAATCGTCTGGAACGGCGATACGTTTTCTGCGCCACTGGTTAATACTTCGAATAAGTTGTTGATAAGGCCTTGTATAAACATACTCCATAGCTCTAACGGTGTGGTTTTTCAACTGTTAAATTTTTGCCAATGGATGTGGATGTGTCACAAAAACCAGTGGCGCATCGACATTAATGCACGCAGGAATATTTGAAAGGCGAACTAGTGTAACGATCGATTAGCGTAACTAATTTTAAAAGATTTATTGAACTTCCGCTTTTATTTTTTATATGCTGTGGTGTCACCACCTGACATCACGATTCTAAAATATGAATACACACCAGTTTCAGTTGAAGATTTAAAATTAGGTGAATTCCCTCGTTGTTCCGTTTAATTTTGAGGTTTTAGACTTAAATTTGTTGTGTTTAAGTTTTGTATGCCAACTGAATAAAAGAGAATTAAGAAGCTAAGGAATTACGCTGCTGATTCTAGCATTTACTCAAGTAAGAAGATTCTAGCACTCTTTTTGTTGATATATTTTAGATTAGATTGCATTTTTTGTGTGAATTAGATTGAAGATGTACCCCTGTTGCAAATGAATTTATATATGACATACCGTAGAGAATTTCTAGTAAAAGTTACAAAATGAGGGTTTTCACTCTAGGTTTTTTTTGCATAATTTTCTTATTCTTGTTGTTATTGTTCTTACTACTATTATTACCTAAACAGTGTAACTTTGCTGAACATGATGAATGTATAATAGTCTTTATTGCTCCTCAAAAAATTAGCAGAAATTTATTTTTTTTAATTTTTTTTATTTTATAAGCCTGTGTTAAGATTAAATGAATTTCAGTTCTCTCCCCTCCCCTCATGTTTGATACTTTTTGAAGTTTTAAGCTTTAGACAACAAGTTGTATTGAAGTAATCTGAAAAGACGATAAATAACCAAGGGATATTTAAAGTTGGCCTCAAAAAGAGAGTAGCTGAGCTAGTGGCTCAAGTCGTAGTTCAGTACTTTCATTTGCACCTATGAATCAAGCACGTTAATAAATATCAAAAATTCTTTAAAAACTAAAACCTATTGATTCGACATACACAAAGCTCACCGAGAGATTTTTTAAAACAGCGCATACAATATTGCTTCAGCCCTTAAGTATGAAGGAAAATATCCTATCTAGTAATGATATTGGAGCCAAAATTCGAATGCATGATGATTAGCAAGAGGGAAATAAAAGCTATTTCCAAAAACCTTATCTGTGTTCCTCCCTCCACCTAGCATCTCTGAATGTGAAATGTGAAAACCGTAAGCCTATAATGGTATGTACAAAATGTCTAAACATATTTTTTGCAGGGAGGGGATGGTTGAGATAAATCGGGCATATCTACCCAATTACACATTTGAAAATATACCCTCTTGCTCACCTTCTATTCAATAAAATTCAGGAACGAGCAAAACTGTGTAACGGTTTATTTATTTAGATTAACTAATAGTTAAATTTTAATTATAGCAACTTTTCTTTCACCCACACTTTCCTGCCAGAATGCTAAATCAGATAGTGTGCGTGTATTTAAATTAAGATAGAAAGAAGTGCTATTTAAGCGAAGGTTTCTGAAGGTAATTTTAGGGCGTGTTATGCCTGCTTGAAGACCACGTTGTTACTTTGACTTACTAGCGATTTGATTATGTGGCGTTAAGTGTTTCTAGAAATTAGGCTTTTTCCGCCGGTTTCGATGACTCAGGGCTTTCCTGTTCGTTAATCTATCTTGTGAGCTGTTAGGCTAGTTAAATTACATTTTATTTTAAGTTCAACATTACTTATTTGACTTAAGCCTGAAGACACTTGGTTATGTAAGCTCAAGTGAAGCCGTCTGTTCAACTAAATGGGATTGAATAAAGGGTCCTTCACATCCTTCTTCTGACTTTGTCTGTTGTTGTCAAGACCTGGGGATAGTTCCTCATACAATCTATTGAGAGCTCATTATTTTGAGCTACCGAAAAAAACGAGACTCTATGTTGTACAGAACAAAATGAAGCATGGGTCGGGTAACGAAATGCAGTTCTTGCTATTTATGTGTAAAAGTAAATATCATAATTATCACCGTATCTTTCCTAAATACTGAAATCTCATGAAATATGTAGCACAATATTATACCATTAATAGCCAAATAAACTATTGAAATAATAAATTTGATTCAACTAATCATGAGGAGTAACAAAACACGAGAAAAACGAAATGCTTACCACTGAAAACAGGAAATACGGTATAATTTGACTTATTAATCCTAATGATTGCCTTCATTTCCATGCTAAATACTGGCTATTTTGGTTTTACAAGAAATCTTTTCATTACGGAATATACTAGAATAATTTACATTACAAGAAATCTTTACATTACGGAATATACTAGAAGTTTTTTATACCTTTCATTTGCGGAAATTACTATCCATTAATAGGTAAAGAATCAAATATTATTATTAAGTATCGCTATTAATTTCCTTTAATATTTCCATGATACACCATGCAATTCTTTAACTTCCTATCATGCTTTATCGTCTAATTAAAAAGAAAATAATTAGCTCATTTTAAACTGTGTAAACTGATAGCTTGGTGATAATATTTGTAACTAAACTTCCTTTAAAACGCAACCCTAAAAAAATAACGACAGATTGCCTTTACGTGTTTCGCTGTAATGAATCAAAAGCTGCGGCAGTGCCATTAATTACAGACTAATCTATAATTGCAGAGTGTAAACAATTTATAACTCTACAGCTACAATACCTAAATACAATAAAAGAAAATTAATCACAAGTCATAATAAAATCTCTAATTTTTAAATTTTCTTTTAATAAATTTTATAAAAATTAAGACTACTATTATTAAAGAATGTTTTTATATCTTCAGTTGACACTGAAAATGTATACTTGAAACTGTAAGGGTTAGAGCGTTTGCTACTAAATATTTCCACTTCATATTGGTCATAATAACCGAATAAAGTAGAATACCTTCTGATAAAAAATTTTCTCTTTAATTTAAAATTATATTTTCATGTGCTAGGAAGGAAGTTTTACGTTTAAGCTTCTTTATGCATCACCATCAAATTCTTTTAGGAAAGAATTCAATTTTTTTATATCAAATTACCCTATATTTAACATAATTCCTGATAATAATCGAAACATTTTGTGTAACTGATGCAAATCTATGAAAGCTTCATTTAGAGTGCGTGTCAAGTTTTCAGTACGATGACCCAGCACATGCGATATGGATATACAAGTTTCCTATGCCATACATTCAACAGAATCGTCACTCTTCTACAGTCGAGGGAATAATCGTTCATGACCCAACTGCGGTGCCTGTTAAATCTGAAATTCCCGGCTGGCAATCCCTTTTGGGCCATGCAGAGCGCTAATGAAATTTTCATATGAAAGAGCCCCTTGGGGGACCGATACAAGTAGAGATTATTACCGAGCTGGTTATCATATGCGATGCGAGTGCAGTTGAATGGACTCAAATTTCGACGAGTTGATTCGACGTAAGTAGGTCTCCGTTTGATTACTGATTTCTGGATGACGAGGAGTTGAGAGCGGTTTCCGAATATCCTTTATCGGTCCTTGAAGTCCTGAGTAAGGGAAAATGAAGTTCTGACGCAGTAATAAGAGAGTTTGTATACTACTTCATTGCTGTCATTTCCATTTGGCATTTTTTCTGGAAGACTAATGGACAATTCATCCCCCTTTTACAACTCAAAAAAGAGTTTTCTGGGGGTTAAATATTTTAAGCGGCTCAAGATTTTCTCCGCAATCCTCTTTACCTTAAATAAGAATATTTGTCAGTGAATGAATTGGCAATCTATGGTCGTTTCCATTAAAAACTCTATGATTCAAGTCTATAAAGTCCCTCCTCATACAGCACTTTAAAAATGATTGTGCTTTTGAAAGCAAGTAATAAATCTCGTCTTCTCTTTAACTTCAGAATTTACAAATCTACTGTTAATTCTATGATTCGGGATGCGTAAACTGCGGATTAAGTAGAATAAATTTTAGAAATGTATAGTTTCTTCAGTAAAGTATGTAATCCAAGTACGTAACATGATACCGGGTTCAAGCATATTTTATGCCCAGTCTTCAAGAAAGTGTGGATAGGGACTTGGGTAGTCTGTATAAAAATCATATGAAAAAGGAAAATAATGATGCTCTACCTTCATACAGAATCCAATTTATAAAAAATAAAAATAAGATTGATTATACATGAAATACATGAAAGTATTATTCATTCTCAACGTAGACAGTTTCAGTAACATAAGGCATAAGAACATTGCTCTTTCTCAACGGAGATAATTTTAATAATATAATTTCCAGACATGAAAAGAGTAGCGTTATATGGTCTGGCCTTCTTAAGTAGCATAAAATTAAAACAGAACCCAAAACGACAAGTGCACAATTTTCACTGTCTTGTAAGTACCACAGAGACAGGAAAAGGATATAAAGGACTCTTTAATAATCCAAGTAAAGTTTTATAGACTCGAGCTTACGTAAGCCAATTAATAATTAGCTTTGACTTTAAATTAAAGCTAACGGTTGAACTAGAGAATCAAAGTTAGCAACGTGGCCTTCAAGCAGGTAGAACACTCTCTGATTTCACCCTCCAAAATCTTCCTTTAAATGTTTTCCTCTTTCTACCGAGTTTGAATATCGCGCTAGCTAGAAATTTACATTCTGACAGAGAAATGGTAACGAGACTGGCAGAAAAGGAATTTAACATAAAAATAACGGGTTAGAAACTTAAGTGATATTCAACAACATAAAGTAAAAATTTAAAGGAATACAGAAAAAGGAGAAATAAACGTATTACCCAAATCAATTTTAATTTTAACGAAACTGCAAAATTAAGATTTCGTTAACACTAAAGCTAACCTATTTTCTATTGTTACTAAACATACTAAGTAGCGAAATGTAAACTTTTCCGAATCTACAATACACAATTAAATTCAAGACAGCCTTTTACCAAATAGGAACGATCTTTTATCGATTACCCTGTCGTAATTATATAGTTGAAGTCTTAATAAGTCTTAATTTTTAAAGGAGGAGAACACAGAGACGCAAGATAAAGTGAAGCCTGTGCTTTGAAAATATATAAAAAAAAAAAAAATGTGTGGGCCGTTTAAGCATCCAACTTCTCTGTATTCAATTTTATGAAGAGGAAAATATAGAAAAATTGAATTCTTTGAATGATTGCAATTTTGTACAATGAAAATAGAATCAGAAAGATAAACAGTAAGTTAAATACACCATTTTTCTTAAAGACATAGGAGTAGAAAGACATATTTATTACATCAATGAATTTGCCCTGTAAATGTATTTCGTTTTTGTATTTCGTTCTATGTTATATGAATACGAAGTATCTGAGTATCTGCAAAATATTCTTAATAATGTAGCTTTCAACCTTGTAATTTTTCTAGATTTTAATTTTCATTTTCCCTCTGATACCCCTCTTTAGAGTTCAATAGAAGTCGATTAACACTTTTTAGGGCTCATTTTCCTTTACAGTACGCTGTACATATACATTACTCGTGCTTGTAACGTGCAACTTTTAATATCTGTGGGAAAACATCAGTATGGGAAGGCAGAAAATGATTCTTAGGGACGCTAAGATTATTATAATTAAGCACAGTCATGTCACTGTGCTTCAAAAGAATCTCATTGTTTAGAAGTAGATTAAACATTACGCTCATATCCTGGTCCAGAATAAAAACTGCGATTCAAAATTAAGAAAGCTGCTCATAAAAAGCTTTAATTCAAAAGTAATTTCAAGAAATATTTTCGATCAAGTGTATGAAAAACTGTTATTCTGTATTTTGAAGGAAATAAACGTTAATCAAAATACTATGAGTTACTTTTTCGTTTTTCCGCCTGCAAAACCATCTTAAGAAATTATCGAATTTAATATTCAAATTATTCCTATATTATTCAAAACAAAGCGATTATTTTTAACTATAATTCACTAATACAAATCCTATTTCGGTTTCAAATGATTTTCATTAATTACATTAATGCCTTAAATATTATTAATAGAAACAGTTGTTATAAACACTTTATTACTGATGTTTATGTCCTACATTGTTAAAAAGCTTATTTTTATTTAGCTTTTTGCACCGATAAGTAATAAACTATTATAATATGAAAGAATAAAAGAAATAAATTATTTGACAATATTTAGGAAGAGTTCACTAATCATATTAAAGAATCAGAATGGGATTTGAACCTAGGGTGCTATCATTTGTTGATTATAATAGATACCGATAATTGATGACAAGCTGGTAATTAGTCTGTTCTAATATTTATGCGAAGAAAACATATTTAAGGATACACAGTTATTATTCTTTAAATTAACCAGATTTTTTAAGATTTGGATTTTTACTACAACTTCTTTCCGTTTTCCTCGTGAAAATGTAAAAGATTGCAACTAGTATTTAAGCTGAGGTTTTTTGATTATACGACACAGGGTGTTTCTGGCTTGCGCGAGCACGATACATTTAGTTCCTGCCAGCTCTGATAAGTTGTAATTTTTAGGCATTGCGTTATATGGCTGCCGATACTTGATTTTGAAACGCCGGTAAAGTTACTGAGCCAGCTGAGAGTCTATTTAATTTGTATAGTCTTCGGCTACTAGTTCACATTTTGACTTCAAATTGATTATTCTGCTTAATTACATCACCACGATCTGTGGTTGATTTTATTAGCACAAAAAACAGCATGTACGTTCTAAATTCTATTTGGAAGCAAAGTATTAAAGTGTAATTAAATTGTGCGGCCAAGTCGCTGAACACTGGTAGTTCGACCTGGGATCGAATCCTGGTGAACGGCTGGCTGCATGCTTGGTTTTCCCCATGTATAACACAGATACGAGACAGTTTCCCTAAGAAAGTCCTATACGAGGGCATTCTTTCTTATAGGCAGATAGCAGACTATACATAAGTGGATTGTAAGCAAACTGTAAATAAGTCAATAACACAGGTGACTACTATGAATGTGACAAGCAAATATTACACAGTAACTCTGCAAATATGTTAACAGTACATATGATATACATTAATACACCCAGTTGATATTGTTCAGTATAATGCAGCTGAATAACTTCTTACGTCAAAGTTACCACTGACTTCTAGATTAAACATTCTCTATAAACTCGGAATCACTATGCATAAAACATTGCTAAAATCATCATTCAGCACATTCAAAGTCTTGACAGAGTCTCTTTAATAACCATAAGTCACAAATACCCATCTTCCGAAGTAACTTTAAAAATTCCGCTACAAATTTAAATATTTCATAGATATTTTTGACTGAGCCTAGCGACAATAGAATGCTCCACCAATTCAGTACAAATGTTAATAGTCATATAGCAGGCTGTGCAGCAACTCAGCTGGCGGTAAGAAAGTAAGTAAGTAAGTATAGGCAGACAGCCTAAGAGTTATTTGCCTTAACCACTGAACCTAAACATAATTAAATGTTTCATGTATTAGAAACATAGAAAATACAAATAGTTGTAGATAAACGAGAAAATATCTGTAAAAAATATAGAGAGTAAAATTAAAATTTACAAAACTATAGGCATTACAAAATATTGCAGAATAGCATAAAATAGAGTGTAGAAACATTAGGTTATTTTGAAGCAAGAGACATGAAAAATGTGCAGCGCCTTCGCCGGGACCTCTGCGGAAATCCATAGACGAAAATTATGTAATAATAAAATGTTAATAAACAAATAGATATGATCAATAAAGTCATCTGATAATTACAATTCAAATCGAACTTATAAGTAGATATATGTTACTAATAATCCAAAAAAGTGCGTACTAATATTATTAAACTGCTTAATAATACATAAAAGGAAAAGAACATTTCAAAACTTTTCGAGGTCTATATAATTTGTGTCCCTTTTGGTAACATCTACATCGATGTACACATTTTGGTAACTACCAACTTATAATAAAGAACAGATGAGAGCTCTCCTGATGAGATGATAACAGATGAGAAGAACCGATGAGACTCCTGAACAGAACTCCTGAACAGAACCGATGAGACTCCTGAACCTGAACAGATGAGAACAGATGTAGCTCCAGTCTAGTTTTTATTCCTAACATATTGATATTGAACCTACACCTAAAAACAACTTTTTTTTATAATATATCTCCCCTGAAGACCTCTAACACGCCCGTTTAGTTTCGTCTTCGTAATTAACGTCATTCTCCCTTTCTTGACCACATTTGCGACGACACCACACAGTTTATTTGGTGCAAAACATTTAAGATTAAGTAAAAAAAGGAATATAAAACTTGAATCTTTTGTAAAAATGATGCAAGTGCTACATATGCTTAGACCACTTAAAAATTATTTTATTCATAATAATTAGTTATTAACTTCATTAGCCAAAGAGCTTCGGTGGAATGAGAGAAAGTAATGTATCCCTTACTTTGTGATGTCATAAATGTCTAGATTTGGTTTTATTTCTTAATGCATATTCGGGAGTTACTTTCCAGCAGCCTACTCGGACAAATTGTATAGACATTAGATATTTTTTTTTAAATAAGATAGATGAAAAATGAGCAATGCACTTGCCGGGACTCGAACCCCAGACCTCTCGAATACGCGTTCAGCGTGCTAACCACTACACCACGTGGGCATTCCGAGAAGGAGGGAGAAATACGTTATAAAATATCACCCTAAAATCAGAACGATTTGAAATAAAGGACTTCAAGGAATTAGAAATTGCTGTTAATAAACTTATTTATTAAAGATTATTTCTCAATTTTAAATAAAAGGAAACTTAAAATGGGCTGCTCCTTGCAGTCACAAATGATATCAAAATGTTAAGAAAGGATACTAACTCAAAATTTAAGAAAAAAAACCATTTAAAGAGATTAATCATTAAAAAGATTAATTTTCTCTCCCCGAGCTCAGCTTAAAGTAAACTTAATTCACTTAATTGTCCACAGCTGGTGATACTTCCTTGAGGAGTCTGAACTATTACGAAGTTCTTAAGAAAATGAAGGGATGTACAACAGCATGTGAAATTCTAATTGATGCTAAATGCTTTGATCATCTTTTTCCATTTTTAATCTTAGTTATATCTGCATACCTTCTGAATAAATTGATGCGAATTATAAATATAAAAAAGACCAAAATGAAGCAACTTGACTTATTTGTTAATAAATACTTGAAATAAGCATTTTACAAATGAGGTTTTCTTTTTATATCAGGTAATTGTAGAATTTCTTATATACCACTTATCCTTATGTTTAAAAACGCCTTAGACGTGTTTTCAAAAGAATTTTCTCGCCTCAATAATTACTCCTGTATCTTAGAAAATTGAGACCCTGGAGATTAAATTTGTTTTGCCCATAGCCTTGAAACGGATTTCTTTTGAAAAACAAAACCATCATCTGCAAATTTCTCACTTGGTCAGTTTACATTAGTTCATGTATATTTAATCGAATTTTTTAATTTCTTTTCTTCAAAATATCATAAAGCCTTCTGCTGAACAACTAGTAAAACTTGAACAATTATGAAAATTGTTTGGCTAATGAATAATAGCGAAAACTGCAAAATTCGATGACAGAAATGTATTTATTTATTTCTCTGCTATATACTTCATAGAAATGGTACAGTTAACAATGATGGCGGTGGATAGAGCTCACGCAGATTTCTCTTTAAAATAGTCCACAAAGGCTCAAAGATACTGATATCCAATGACTATGATGACAATTGTAGATGTGAAAGTTCACCCTCATGCTCAGTAAACTGGCCCTGGACGATGTGAGCTGATTCAATAGGAGTTCTGTCGTCTTGGAACACGGCATCACCATTGAGGAACAAAATTTGCACCATGGGATGGGCGTGATCAGCCAAAATGGTCACATAATCCTTGTCAGTAATGTGACCTTGCACAGCAATGATGGCTCCCAACGAATATCGCAATATGGCTACCCAAACCAAGACGGAACCTCACCATGTTTCACTCTTGGCAGAAAACGTTCTCTATCACACACTTGGGACGGTTTTCGCCGGGCGTAAACTCGCTCAGAAGTCGGAAACAATGTTAAGCAAGACTCATATCTGACCAAATGACAGTCTTCCATTGTCATACAGTCCAGTTATACAGTCCGAGTTTGGCTCCACTTCTCCTCTTCCAGCCTGATAAGTGGCTTTCGAATAGCAACTCGAGCAAAAATAACCTGCTTGTGGAGCTTTCTTTGTATTGTCTTAGTGCTGATAGAATTTGCGAGTGCGACATTCAATTCAGCAGTCACTTTTGCGACTGTAGTCCTCTTATTTTTCATCACAATCGTCTTGAATAGTCGTCTGTCATGATTACTCAACACACATTTTTGTCTACGTTTTGATTTAGTGGATGCGGTTTTTCCCCCGTTTTCCCGGCTTTTTGGCTATAAGCATAAAATATGAGGAAAGACAGAAAAAAATTTGCGACTTAATATTTTACAATGATTTATTTATTCCCGATTTCTGACAAAATTTGAGAAAAACATAAATCAGTGTTCCCTTTGCTTTATTAGACACATGCCGAGTGGTAAAGCGGCAGAACACTGGTAAGTCGGTCCAGGTTTCGAAACTCGGTGAACGGGCTCGCCCATAGGAATTTTCATGGTTTCCCCAATATGTAACGTATATACAAGGCAGGTTTCCTTAGTAAATCCTCCACCAAAGCATCCCTTCCCTTAGGAAGTTAGCAATCGAGTACTTTGCCATAATTAAATAAATCAAATCTTTTCATTACTAAGTATCGTAGAATTACAGTCGCTCACATTATTGTTCTAATAAAGAGAGATATGTGCAGTATACATTTTTAGAGCACTATTTGTTATGAAATATTATTTCTGTAAATTAAAACAGATTCTGCGTAGAAAATCGAAGTACTACGACTTAGAAATAAGATTAGTTTGCCATTTTAGCATTAAAACGTAATTTCAGCTGTGTACCTTATTTTAAGTATAATTATTTTTATTTGCTTACTGTTCAAGTAAACAAACAAACAAAATTACACCGACTATTAGACAGCACTTTCCATAAATCTGTTATATGACAGTTTTTATCTACGAAGGTAAAAGGTTCTTTTATTTCTATCCTTTTACCTTTCCTGTCTCGGCAATGATTTGCATAGACATGGGCGATAGGGAGTAATTTGGCTGCAACATACTGCAAGCTGCTGGATAAGTAATTGCAATATTTACAAAAACTTCGCCTAGCGCAAAGAAAACATTAAAATACTCTGAGCTTTATTATACTCTTATTTGCGTATATAACTCTCTTTCTCAGCGTTATTGTAGTCTTACTTATGTATCATTATTTTGTTACTCGTCGTATAAAAATGTATTTATAACCAAAGCATTTATCAAACAATTCAATAAATTCAAAATAAATATTATTTAATCAACGTTTACTAATCCCATAAATGCATTCGCTCTGAGAAATTCAGAACAAATTTTAAAAAGCTGAGCAGCGCAGTTAAGTTCCCTTTTCTGAAGAATGAAATGCAACGAATCTCGATTTTTGGTCGATGTAAATTTTCAGATTAATAATAGCAAACATATGTCACGTAACATTTATATGATGCTAACATTTAAACTCAACAACAGCTCAAAATCAATATGAAACATTTATATAATTAGCATTTTAAAGTATAAAACTTTGTGTTAAAATTAAGAGTTTTTTTATAAGTTGACTAAAACACTGCGTCAGATAAGGCAAATCGTCGATACATAATTCAGATGCATTGTTATATCTGAAATGTTGTAACATATGTATTTTAAGTATTTATTCGGATATGGTGAGTTTTGTATGTATTGGTGACTTAAAGTAGTTATTGATTACATTATGCTCTCAAAATGTTTAAAAATGTTACCATGGAAGACAAATTTTTATGAAATTTAAGACTTGGAAAAATTCTGCACCCAGTTTGTCTAAGATAGATTTAAAAATTATGATTAATAAAATTATATAGGCACTTATATAACACGTCTTTCCTAATCTGTTTGTAAGATCCAGCCGTAACCTGTGTGCGGTCTCATACGCAATTAATGGACTCAGATTTATCTTATTAATTTATTCACACACTCAACGCAAACTATATACACTTTGTACAAATAGAAATATATCAGTTAATAGTTAATAAATTTATAAAATTATCGCACTGAGCATACTGAACACTCGGCCTCTCCCACTGAAAGCCAGTCTCCAACTTATCCTTTTTTCCGCCTAGAAGGCGCTACCTATTTTCGGGGTTACAGTTTTGGAGGACTAGGAACTACACTATATATTCATTTCTGAATGGTATTTTATAATTAAATTCCATTAAAAACAAATCGTTTTTCACTCATTTGTTATTTGATCCTTTGATTTATTTACTTTTCACTGGAGAGAATTAAAATTGCTCTTGGACTGGCGCGTTTTATTCTTAGAACTAGATTTATCGGCAACTGATTTTAGCAACTTCAGCAAAATGTAAATGAATTGTTTCATGGTTAAATACATGTTTGGAGGCAACAATTAACAGTCTCGAAAGTTAATTTATCTAAGCCTTAAATTTCAATTGTTTTTAACTTCTATAATTAGTGTAGTAATAAGAACTGCATAATAAGATAAAGAAATATCCTTCGCATTTTTATTACACCGGTTGATTTGTCATCATAACAGGAAAGTTCCACAATGTTTCTTTAGCGAATTTAAAAAATATTAATAAGGAGCAGTTTTCTTTGGTTACATTTACACATTTGCAAGTTTATTAGTCTATTTCTTAGTCTTATACAAATCTTCAAAATACTGATATTGATTAGCAGTAGAAGGAAAAGAAGAGAGTAATTTAATTTTCTGTATCTCCTCTTGAAATCACTTGAATGCATTAATGTATTCAGTCACCATATATCTGCTTATTTGTTATGGAATTCCATGCATCAAGCGTTTCTTTCAATCTAAACTTTTATAATAAACAATCCATCTGTATTTTTCCAGATAAATCATCTTATTTACCTTTTGTTACCAATACATACCACCTAAGACTTTTATCTAATCGTAGTTTGATATCTGAAGTTTGAGTAGAAACTCCGAATTTAGAGGCGTTTTGTGTTTCGCTGCGTAGAAAAGATCAAGGAGTGGCATATGATGTCCTAAATCTGTTTTTGAAGCCCAATTTTTAGGGCTGTCGTATATTATTCAACATTTCTTCTTGGCATTGTCGATGATAACACTCAGAATCTCTTACTCTTATACATTCTTATTTTACTCTTTTTTGGGTTCCCGAGAAGAGATTTGTACAAAACAGAAAACGAAGAAAAAACAATTCACCTCGACAGAATAAGTTTATAAATCGTCCATCTCATCAGAGTCGTAAAATAAAAAAAAAAAACTTCTTCAGTCAGAATTTCAGCTCACAAAAAAAGAAAGAAAGAACTAACATATTCAGCTCTAGGAATAAAACACGCCAGTCCAGGAGCATTTGTAAGTCTCTTCGACGAACACGGGTTATCCTCCCCCCTCTCTCACCAGTAAACGATACATTTCGCAAGTTTAAAAACGGTCCAGCTTTCACGCTCCTTCATTTTATTCCTTCCCCCCCTAAAGTCTGCGACGCAGAATTGGATTTTATAATGTGCCCGTCGCCAGATGCTGTCTTTCGCACTTTTAAACGAGGGATTTATCCAGAAGCTTCCACCGATTTTCCCTTCTTCCCCCTCCCCCCTGATGACGATTTTCTTCTTCCACATCTGACGTCACGGGTTAAATGCGGATATAAAGAGAGACGTCGGACAGTCTCGGTCACTTTAACTATCGATGGTCACACCTTTTGTTTTCGATCATACGAACAGTCGGGGGCAAAGGGTATACATTCTCCTATCCAAGACATCTGTGTGTTTTGAATTGCTACTCCGAATCTAGAAAGGTACCCGGAAGGGGCGCATTTTTTTTCATGCACTCTTTCTGGTATCCTTTACCAAATATTACTAGTTTTAGATCAATATATTCAGTAGACAAATTATATTTTTTGATTATCCTAATGAATACCTTTAATACACCAAATAGTTGATCACCTAAAAGTTATATCTATATGTAACAGGAATTAGGAATAGCTTTTAAATATACACTGAAACAGAAGAATCGCTTTTACATCGCCAAAATTTAAATTCAAGATGTTTCTGAATCATAATCTATATTATAAAATAAGACCCTAAATTCATATCACGTCCGTGATAATTCTCCCATCGCACTAAAATTATATGAAGATGATGTAATAATACAGTGTAAAGAAAATAAGAATAATAGAATTATTAATAATAACTTCCACGATAAAAAAGATAATAATAATCATGATGCTTAGAAGGAGCTGGATTAGTTTTCAGAGAAACTGCAGTAATCAGCATAAACTTTGTATGCTTATCTTTTTTATATGTTAGTTTCAACGTACTTGTTTGTAATGAAGAGAATTTAAAATGGAAAACTTTAAAAGCTCCGCTTTCTGTTGTGCAATAAGACGATTAAATCTATCATCTTTTTTTTTCCATTTCTAAACTTCAGAATACCCCAGAATTAATTTACACTGTCGTACTGATACATTGTATAAATTAGCACTATAACGAAAAACTGTCAAAATGCTTATTTATTGTGTGTTTAGGAGTTTGTTTAGAAAGTAGAGTTTTTAAAAAAAATATTTCAGCATTTCATATAACTTCCTTCTCCTCTAAATAGTAAATTAATAACATCTGAGAAAATTCTATAGGCCAAGAACAGAGATATGTGTAGTTAGTAGGATAGTAAATTTATCGCAACTCAAATTTCTGCGCTTATTTAAAGAATTTCGTGGAATGTTCTTAGATTTTTGGGATTAAAATTTTAACAAAAAATGTCGAATAAATTCGTTTAAGTTCAGAATTTTTTTTATTCTTTCAAATTTTTTTTATCATTGTTTGATTATATTTTACATCCAAATAATTTTAATTCTTCTTTCTATTAGGATTTAAGCAAAGAAACGCACCTCAAATTCATCCTGTTCCAAAATCCAAATCTAAACTTTGAAACTTGGACTATCCTCAGTTTTGCTAGACTTCTGAAATGGGAGGAAATGTCATTCCCTCGGTTGATGTAAAGTCAGCTCCTGTAATCTATTAATTGCCCACAAACGATTCCGAAAACGAACGATCTTATCTCCACCTCCAACTAAATTTAAAAGCATGCTGCTCGTTCACTTAAAGGGAAAAATACCGTTCACATAAACGGAAATCATTATCGATCGTCGTTTAATGTGTTTTCGGAATTTGTGTGACTTTAAATATAAGTTTCACCCCTCCCCCCAAAAAGTGCACAATCAAATGTTCACTTAGTTGTTTCTTGGTTACTTGCATTGTTGCTTCGTTTCAGGTAAATTTTTTCTTCTTAAGATGTTACTATAAACCCTAGGCTGCGAATTTGTTAGTGCTAATCCCACTCCACGGAAATTTCACAAGACTACTTCTTAATCGCCCTGCTGCTTTTTCCTTCCTTCACATTCCTTCTTTGTATAATTGTTACTCTAGTACAAGTATGTGAAAATATTCAGTTTGCATGATAATGCTGCAAAACTTGCAATGATAGTGGAAATCTAATTATCTGCTCGCTACATTTTTTCTTATTTGGAATGAATCTTTTGTCTTATTATGATAAATAACTTCAGTGCACCAGATAGATATATTAGACCTTTTTTTGGAGCAAGGGTAAATGATGACATGCTTCATGGTAAGAAGACGTTGTTGCGCAAAAAGGAAATATTCTATGTATTTACGTTCTGTGACTGTTGCTGCATTACTTACGTTGCGTTGCTGCTGCATTGCTGTGATATATCTTGTAAGTATTTTTCATTAGAATATAAAAAAAGAATGTATTTGTCACCAAATCAAGGTCAAATAATCACCGATGTTAAATTTTCGAAACCGAGATAGCAGTAGTATATAAATGGGGATTCACCGACACGGGGTGCGGGGTGCCGGCGTGCGAGAAGTGCCTGATGCAGGTGCACCGTGCAACGTCACCAATGACGTCACACAGAGGGCGGGGTCACGAGTAGAGTTGAGTTGTTGGTAGACTGCTGATTGAGTTGTAGACTTCCTGCTGCTAAAAGTTAGTTTTTTCAAAATTGGCAACGGGGATTTTTTTTAGTGCTCATGCTGCCCTCTCTTGACGAAAAAAGAAAATAATCTATTTTTAAAATGCTCATGCTGCCCTCTCTTGACGAAAAAGGGAAATAAGCTGTTTTAGAAATTATAGTTTGAGGGATTTAACCACTGAGCTGGTGAGATATTTTGTTTCAGGGTTCAATCCTATATTTTGAATAATAGAACATTTTCTTTAAAAAAATATATTTTCTAAAACAGCTTATTTCCCTTTTTCGTCAAGAGAGGGCAGCATGAGCATTTTAAAAATAGATTATTTTCTTTTTTCGTCAAGAGAGGGCAGCATGAGCAATAAAAACAATCCCCGTTGCCAATTTTGAAAAAACTAACTTTTAGCAGCAGGAAGTCTACAACTCAATCAGCAGTCTACCAACAACTCAACTCTACTCGTGACCCCGCCCTCTGTGTGACGTCATTGGTGACGTTGCACGGTGCACCTGCATCAGGCACTTCTCGCACGCCGGCACCCCGCACCCCGTGTCGGTGAATCCCCATTTATATACTACTGATAGCTTTCCTATTTGAATCATCAAGTGTTGCATTCGCCTTTCGAAATTCGTATTATATGAAGTGGGCCATATTTATGATCCTATCGTATTTCTGGAACCTTTCATAATAAAGTTGAATTGCATTTTTCAAGAGCTATGGAGTCATGACATGGACGGGTTCGACAAACTGACATCCTCAATGGATCACAAGTGGCAGTTGTGGTGCAATTAAGTAGATCATTTAGAAGATGTCATGATCCCTAGATGCTATTTTTCAAATTTGAATCGCAAATTTATTTCATTTGAAATTCATACCTTTTCATATTCATATCTTTTAGCCTACGAAACAGTGTTATATTTGACAGCTATATCAGATGATGGGAGGCTAAGTATTAGTTTTATTTATTCCAAAAGTCGTGTAGCTCCTCTAAAAGGTTTTACGTTCCCAAGACTCGAATTAATGGAAGCTTTATTATCCCCAAGATTAGCCCATTACGTAAGCAAATGTCTTAAATTTAATATATCTAGTTATTTTTGGACAGATTCATTGATTACGTTATTTTGGATTAAAGGACAATCTAGTAGATACAGAACTTTCGTAAAAAATAGGATAGAAGAACTTCAATCTTTATCAGATACCAATAATTGAGCTCATTGCCCTGAGAAAGGTAATCCTGCAGATATACTATCCAGAGAAATTTCCGCAGCAAATTTAGCTAAGAATCAGCTTTGGTGACACGGTGGCTAAGCCTGAATACTGACCACCGAAAGAGAGAACATAAAACCTACAGAACAGACGTACGGAATTTGAAATAACAGTGCAAAATAAAAGTTTGATAGAAAACTCTAAATTCATTTTAGATTTAAGGAAATATAGCTGTTTGTTAAAAGTACTAAGAATAACTGCACTAGTTAAACGGTTTGTTAATAAACGTCAAAAACGGCAGACGGTTGCAGGTCCCCTCACAGCAGAACTTCGAAGTGCAGAAGTAGACTGGATAAAACATGAACAAAACATGGACTTAGTATTAGAGAATATCAAAAATGGTAAGTGGATTCCTAAAGAATCTCCACTTTTGAATTTAGCCCCATTTCTCGACAATAGTGGTATGTTGCGCATAAAAGGAAGATTAGGAAAAGGAGAATTCACAAAGAATGAGGTTCAGCCTGAGTTTCTTCCTAAGCAAATTTACAAGAATTTAATAACTAGGCAAAAATAGAATTACAGAAAACTCTCCTTTTACTGTAACTGGAACAGATTTTACTAGCCCAGTTTTAATAAAATCAGGAAAGGATAGGCCTCAAAAAGTTTATATAGCATTATCCACATGCAGCGGGACAAGAGCTGTGCACATTGACTTAATAATAAGTACGTTAACAAAAAATTTTATTTTGTCATTGAAGAGATTTTTGTCTATGAGAGAAAACTGTAAAGTTATCATTTCCGACAACACTAAGTTTCAGTGCCACTAATGAATGAATGTAATTTATATATCTATATATATATATATATATAGATATGTGTGTGTGTGTGTGTGTGTATTGTATTGCATACTGTAAATATATATGTAGGAACTGTAACTGTAACTGAGTAAGATTATGTAAAAGCGCCATCTAGATTAGGGTGTGGTCAGACTAGAGGTTGACGTTAGTGAACGCACACGTGTTAAGTTTAGACGATTGCTCTTTTTACTTTGACGATTGTTCTTTTTACTTTTCTTTTCATTCTAATATGAATAAATAAATCTTAGTTTAACTTCATGAGTTGTGAGTGATGCTCATTATAAATTCTTCCCCATATATACATATATGCACTGGTGAAATAAGTTAAGAGAATTTTCACATTTGATCTACGATCTCCAGAACTACTGGACAGATTTTAATAAAATTTCGTGTGAATATAGGCTGATATAATACAAACAAAATAAACATTCAGCAGTTATAAATATGTTCGTGTGTAACAGTCACGGGAGTCTGAAGGTCTGAAACAGCGGTTGCAGAAGACACAAAAGAAATGTCAATAGGGGGTATGGTCCCCTATTACAGCCACACAGGCCTCGCAGCGTGATGTCATACTAGAAATAACGCAGTTTATCAGTGACTGTGGCAATTGGTGCCACTCATTCAGCAACGCTGTTTTCAGTCCTTGGATGATTCTCAGAGGGGGTTGTGAGTTCCAACTGCCCTCCCCAGAGCCTCCTAGACGTGCTCTATAGGACTGAGGTCTGGAGACCTGACTGGCCAATCCATCCGGCGAATATCCTCACTCTCGAGAAATTCGTCGACCAGAACAGCTGTATGTGGCCTCGCGTTATCGTCCTGTAAGATAAAGTCGGGGCCCACTGCACCCTGAAAAAGGCAAACATAGGACTCCAAGACCTCATCCCTATACCTCACACCAGTCACAGATCCTATGTCAAAGACGTGGAGAGGTGTGCGGCCATCCAACATGATGTCCGCCCAGATCATTACACCGCCACCGCCGTAATTGTTGATTTCGAGGACATTGGAGGATAGGTAGCGGGTCCTTAGCTTTCTCCATATGAAAGTACGGCGAGAATCGAGGATAGGTGTTGAAGCTGAAACGGGACGCGTCGGTGAACAGAACGGTTGCCCATTGCTCCGTAATCCAATCACTATGCTTCCTGCACCATGCTAATCGGAATGTCCTGTCCTTAGACGTGGGCAGGACACAAACAGCCGGTCTTCTGGCAAACAGTCACCCTTGCTACACAGGCTCCTGTGGCTGCAAACAGGTCCCGAGAGAGCTGAGAAGCTGTAGCCTCTCTGTTACGCCTCGCTAAAATGGACAAATAGAGATCTTCTCTGGCCGTCGTGGCTCTTGGACGACCTTGTCTACGCTTTCTCTCAATGGATCCAGTATCCTGGAACTGTTTCCATAAGTTACACATGACTCTGGGCATTAAATTAAACTCTCTGCATATCTGAACTTGTGATTGACCTACCGCTAGCCTCCTCACATTTTGCTACCTCATTCCATCATCTAAACGTTGGTGGTAACTCATTTTTACTGTTCCGATGTGAATTTAACCAATTGCTGCAAGATAATACCAAGGAATTCGCCGAGATGTGCTAGCGAACGCAATTCGTCTTACCCTCCACGCGCTTATAAAGCCTGTTTTTCTGCTGGCTCAGCCTACACACACGTGCACACTTACGTATTTGCCGTACAAGATTTGCATTTTTATCTAGAAGCAGTGGTTTTTCCTTCAGTTCAGTTCTTTTCATGCAATTCGATAAAATATGCAAATTCTCTTAATTTATTTCACCAGTGTGTATATATTGTATATGAATTACATACAATGCATAAATACCAAAATTAAAAATTTTCATATCAATAAACGGCATAAATTGGCAATATATTGTGCCTCAGACGCCTTTTGGGTGGGTTTTATGAAAGGTTTATGAAAAGCATCAAAAAAACTTTAAGAAGCATTCTTGGAAGGGCTCTTCTTTGAAGAAATTATGAAACTGAGTAAGTTCTAAATCACAGACCTCTTACTTACGTCGACAATGAAATAAAATAGCCACAAGCTCTCACACCTGCCCACTTCTTGTTTCCGAGGCAAGACAGTGTTTCTTGTCCTGTACATTTCTCCGAACTTTTCAGGAGTGAACCATTTAACAGGCAGACTTTAACTAGGTGAAAACTGTATCAATCTAACCTTTTGAAACAAATTTGGAGAAAGAGGAAGGAGAATTATCTCCTCGAATTTACGGTCTGCGGACGCTTTTCTAAGTCCATCGCCCGGAAGGAATCTTTAAAAGGATGAGGTCGTATTGCTGGAAGGGTTGACGAAATCAAAATTACTATGGGTTCTTGGAATTATAGAAGAAGTTTATAAAGGTAGAGATGGGTATATGCGTTTATGTTTGATTCATACTGCTCAAGGCCTTTATCGAAGGCCAATCCAATTGATCTATCCTTTTGAAATTTAAAAGTTATGTATAATAATTGTTTATATCATATAATATTAATTTGGAATGTAAATTTCAGTACTGATTTGATCAAGATCAAATAACCACCGACGTCAAATTTTGGACACCAGGGTAGCTTTCGTATTCGAATCATCAAGTGTTGCATTCGCCTTTCGAAATTCGTATTAATCCTAAAGCTTTCGAAATATTCAAGAGAAAAAGAAACATGTCCTCTTGACTATAAGAAAACACACCAGTCTGTCTTTCGGCATGCACAGAGCTTTCATAGTTAAAATTAGCACTAAATAAAGTTCTGTTTATTTTTTAAATTTAAACTACTAAAAATCTGTTACATTTTTTAATGTTAGACCCTCAGCAAGATTTAAAAAATAATTCACCTAAACTACTCCTCGGCCAAATATCTGCTTCTTGACTTAAGAATACGTTAGTTTGCTTTTGAAATATATATTTTCAATTAATTATTATAATATTTTCAATTAAGATTATCGTAAAATAATGCTGAATTTTTTTTAAATTTCGCCTTACGTATTTCCCGTTTATTTCTCTACGATTTGTTCTGGTTTTTTTAGAAGCATTTAGCTGCCATAATTTAAATGCTTAATGAATTCTTTATTGTAACAGATTTTTGATTCATTTATTAATCAAGCTTATGATCAATTTAAATAAACTTTATTAACGCACTTTAAAATACCGTTATTCAATAAAATTTCTTATTCCTTCTTTATTTTCATGCGAAAGTACATTTATTAAACAAAGTACTGTTCACCTTCCAGCCATTAAAGTACTTTTCCTAATGTACAGCATATCTGATAATAATAAAAAATAATTACTGCCTGACTTCCAGTCATTAACCTAATTTTCCTGGTTTTCAACATGTCTGCTAAACTAAGAGGAAAATATTTAAATAAATATTATTAGAAGCTGTAAATAAGTATTAATAGAAGCCGTAAATGAATATTATTAGAAGCTGGTAGTAATTCACTATATAACCATCCTAGGACGTTGACCTCAAGTTGTTGAAGCTAATGAGTTTAGAGCTGCACATCTAGGGAACATGTTAGTTTCAGAATTGTAAATGATCAAGGGGGGGAACTTTAAAAGGTTATTAACTACTCACATTTTGGCATCTTTTTTAACACTTTATAAATTGAGGAATTAAACAGAGTTATAGGATATTAAATGAGTTTAGAACTGCACAAGTAGAGAACATGTTAGTTTCAGAAATGTAAATAATCAAGGAAAAAAAACATTAACTACTCACATTTTGACACTTTTTTAACACCTTTATAAATTTAGGGAATCAACAGCGTTATAAGATATCAATGCTGACACCCAAATTTCATTTTAGATGACTACTGATTATTAAAAAGTACTACTTTGCATATATATTAAGTCCTACTTTGTATACATATATGTATACATATAAATATAGACAAAAAGTAAGAAATTTAAAACCAAATCCACAAAGACCCAAAAGAAATTAAATTCAAAATAAGTAAAATTTCAGAATTCCTAAAAATTTTTAGTATCAATCAAAAGAAAGAATAAAAGAAATGTGAAAAACAATAACCATAAAAAGTAAAAAAAAAAAGATAGGAAGAGGAATAATGCAATTAAATCCGATTCCACATTTTCAAGAGGATGTTGATCAGACTCAATTGAACCCTCTTCCCAACGGAAAACTACTGCTTTTCTGTTCATTCAAAATTAGTTGTTTTAAAATACAAATGTGGGATGGGATATTGTAATGTATATATATATATATATATATACACACATATATGCTTCAGATGAGTATTGCACGAAATCGCTTAGGTAGGCTTAAAATTTTTTACACGTCTGAGGTCATATGGTAGCCCTGATCTTGATGTCAAAAGAGAGAGGAACACATTTAACATTTATAAATACACACTATACAAAATCATGACGGGCAAAAGCGGAAAGCAAGGCACAGGATCAAAGACAACCGCAAATCCCTCCATGCTAAAAGGGGGAAGCTTCAGCTACTAGGGTTGAAAACTACAGATCCGCTAGTAAGTAACAGCTGCTAGTACGGCTCCCAACTATGCAAAAACTGGGAGCCGGATATTGGTGAGAGATCCATCATGGAAATGAGACAAATCTCTGCACCTTTACTTTGATACTTTTTGCATTATTTGGAAATGCTTGGTGACAGCTTTTGTGTCTCCATATCGGGTGTAGTACTGTAGCTGAATTTGTCGCATGTGATTTCACTCTTTTCTTTAGGAAAAAAAAGAAGAAAAACTACCTTTTGCTGTCTTCAGCTGTTATTTTTTGAGTATTGTTCTTTAATAAAGTACCCTAATCAAACAAATTCATCTCAATGTGTAGCACGTACATTATGTGGATGCATTCAATTAAACGCAAGTATTAAATTCAGATGCTTAACTATCGAAGCGTTTCAATAATTTTTCATTCTTGGAATGATGAACCCCCTAAAAATTGAAAACTCAAAATAAATTTTGCAACCGCAATAAAATGTCGCTTTTTCTATGGATGTATAAATCTATTCTAGTAGATTAAAAAGTGTGTTGTTATATTATTTACATATCACTACTTCAATATTTTACTTTAATGAACTGTTTGCATTCTTGAGCTTATACTTCTCCTATGTAGATGATATCGCTATTTGTTCATATGATTAAAAGCACATATGGTTTTAATACTTGAAATATTTCACAAATTTCAGATATTCACATTTTAAATTACTACAGTTATAATCGATCCTTCCAGAAGCCGAATTGTAAGATTCTTTTTGCAAATGTTAAGTTAAAAAAAAAAAAAAAGCTTACTTCAACAGAATCTAAAATTGCCCTGTAAATTCAGCTTTGTATTTTAGTGCAAGAAAAGGAATATTTGTTCGATGCAGTTTTTGTTTTGCAGATGCGCTTTCATTGATTGAAGATTATCTTGCAACTGAGAAATTTAAGAAGTGCTGAATATCGCTAAACGTTTGAATGATTGGTTGTCTTAACTCAGCTAGACTTATCGGACGAGCTGAAATTGCGTACCAAGTTCTGATGCATTTAAAAAATAGGCCAATAATGATTTCAAAACAAAGAATGTTGCAACAGCAATGCTGTAAAAGGAAAGCGATATCTTCTAAGCAGTTGACTATGAGGTTAATGGTGAAATGAAGGGACGATGACGTTCACGCAAACTTGCCTGTAGCACCGAGATACTTCCGAAAAAATTCCATGTCAAGTACTGATATTGAAAAAACTAGTACGTATTAGGATCAAATAAAAATAGTGTTTTTCAGTTATTTTCAGTATTCGTTTTGAAGATTCTGAACTCGTATTGAGGCGATTTCTGAACATTTTGCTAAAAATCTCGTACGGTAATATCGATTGCGGTAATATTGATTAATGAAGAATAATTAAAAATAACTTAAAAATCCCTAATATTTCCTTTTCCCTTAAGAATCCTTTCATATTTTTGTACCGGGTGTACAATACGTGGCATAAGAAGCATTTGCTATGAAGTACAATAATGCTGCAAATAAGTGCTTATACGAGTTGTCAGTTGGATTGTTAGTTAAAGGTATTTTTAACTTATTTTAGTTAGATATGTTATTCAGAAGTTAAATGAAAATTAAAATTATTATAGAATGTGTTTATTGCTGTTAGATCTCTCGGTTTTCTAAGTATTGACAACTTGATTAAATCTCAAAACCAAAAGAAAATATTTTATATTTTGCAATATCGTATAATTCCTCTGAAAGCTAGCTATGCGCGAAGACAGTTAGAAGATAAATTAAAGGTAGGCCTTTATGTTTTGCTCAGTGGTAGCTCTATCTCTATCCAAATCGAGGAGGAAATGGTATATGATTGGTAGCGCAGTGTAACTTAACAGTTCAAAAATTTTGATAAGACTGTGCGGAGGATGTTTCTATCGTCAAATACGTAATATCTTTCTATAATATATACCTTAAACTCTATTATAGTTTAATATTTTAGGCTCGTAGCTCTGGAGCTAGTTTAATTTTGTTGTTTTTTTAGGGGGAGGGGGGGGCAGCCGGGCTGCTGGCTCCCTCATTTTGGTTGGATTGGCCGGTCCTCCTTTTAGTCATATGGCCGGCTTATGAGGGTTAAGTGGACTGGGGGAGGCTGCCCTCGTTAATACAATACAATACCTTAAATTCTTACTACGTCTACATCTCATTTTACACCTAGTTTAGCATGCCAAAAATTTATCACACATGAATTTTGCAAAGTAAATACTTATCAGGTTTCTCAAAATTATTCATGATGATATCCTTGTCAAAACAAAGTCGTTTATATTTTTATGTTTTAAAGTTAATGCAGAAAAATATTTTAATCTTTGCGTCACATCAAAGCACACTTCAGTCATTCTTCATGAAAAGTGTGGCATAGTCTTTAGTATAGCAATCGAAGAACTTGATGATGGCCAGACACTACATCTGTAAGTGCAAGTACCCCTAAATAACGTGCCAAGACGTTGTATTTATCTTGCGATACATTTAATTCCCTCTGGTTTGATTCCAGTGTAAAGAAAATAATATCTGAAGCCTTAGAAGTTATGTGTCTTGGTTACGAAATTTCTTTTTCATTCACAGCTCTTTCATTTTTCATCGACTACAAAATCTGAAATGAATATAATAAGTACGTTAAAAAACAGGATATTACAGTGCCTATTCTAAAGTTTAAACTTTTCAATCAATATCTCTAAATATAACTCTTAGTCATGTAAAATATTTTTAAATACTGAACTGATGAACCCATTAATAATGTCGAATACTTCCACAAAAAGAAGTTTTTAATTTATTTATTTTTAATTGACAAATCTACGTTAGACTATAATTGTTTATTTCTATGTTTATTAATTTACTTATTTTTCCCGAACACCTGAAAAACTCTCTCAGGCGTTATCGTTTTCATTTCTGTCGCATCACATGCGGATCAGGTATTCATGACAGGGCTCCAAGCCATGGTTGCATGCCATGGTTGAAAGCCATTGTTGTAAGAAGCATTACCCAGCCAAAGTTTTTCGCTTGAATTTCAAATTATAAATGAATTTTTTATCAGAATAACAGAGTGAACCGTTTATAAACAATATTCATTTTTTGATAAAAAAAATTAGCTTTGAGTTTTAATTAATGTAAAGTAGAATTGTTATTGACCACAGGAAATTTTTTAAGTCATATGTAATGTGCCATATTCACATAATTCCTAGTAACATCTAGATTCATGTTTATTGTTTAACTTCATTTTAACAGTAATATACTTTTTAATAAAAGTTTGGCTCTTTTCACCTTATGCAATCTGAGTCCGAGAAAGTGATGTAGTAACAAACATTCCAACTATTTTTAAGACTGAAATTATTCTTGAGTCGAGTTCGTTATCAATATTTCTTAAGGCTGATTTGCCTATTCTGAGCATAATATAGACATCTATTTGTAGAGATTTTCTGTCTCTCTCTCTCTTTTTTTTTTTTTTTTTAATTCACGGGGGAAGGGAGGGATTTGCTTAAAATGCAGTTTTCCCGCTCTTCAAGGAATCATTGAATCATCGCATGAACATTTTTGTGACAATGAACTTTTATTGAGGCACAGTGGCTTTATTCCTAACTTACAATTACCATAGCTGTCGAAGATTTCAGTCTGCCATTTCACTTGATTGACAGCAGTATCTTGTACGAAGTATTCATAAATTTACAGATGAATAACAATCAAATCCAAAACTCTATACCACTATGGGTAATACTGAAACATTTATTAACCATGAAAACAGATTTTTATCATTTGTTGCACCTACGAAGGACTACAGAAGTTCATAGACATCTGTTTAGCAACATGTGAAAATATAACAAGGCGTTAAAAAAAGTCACATTCATTTCGAAAGGTTTAAAAAAGTTCAGAGTTTCAAATTTTAATCCTTTACTTTTAAAGGGCGCAGATTGCGAGCTTTTACAAAATGCTTAACCTTTTCTTTGCACTGTTATTGCTACACATTTATACTATGCCTTTCCTGAGAAATCAAAATTTGCATTTATATGCATGTTCCGTTGCGACTGCTGACCCTTGCATTTGAGTTATTCAGTGTAATCAATAGGATACAAAGGCCGTCCTCTTGCTAATTTATGCGCTTTTCTCCAGTGATTATAATATCCACGAGCATGGAACGAAACATTAGTATATTTAACAGAGCTTAACTGCACAGTCGATCTATCGAAAGGGACACGAGAGGCGATTGGAACAAATCATCGAAAAGCAGACCGCCCAAGAATGAGAATCGCTGCGCTTTAATTAGTTTAACAAGAGTACAGCGCGATTAATCCTCTACCGGGGCCTCGTTAAACGAATAACCCCCGTTCGAGAGGGCATTTAATTAATTGGCAGTTTCCCCACTTTTGTCCCCGAAAGGGGTACAGGACAATCGATGACTCCCAGCGAACGAGTGCCTCGGGATAAGATGGGTTAGGAATTAGAACGAACCTATCCCGAGAGACAGTTGGCCCATCATCTATATGACGAGGCTAATTTTGATATTACGATATTGTAGGTAATTAGTCGCCCTAGAGTCATATATCAAACTCATCCTCCTGTCCGATAAATAATCCGACGCCGTTTTACATAAATGAGGATCCTATTTAGGAAGAATATGTTTGCTGGCCTGCTTGAAATGTATTGTGTTATTATCTTTCAAATAAAGTAGGGAAGAGATAGATGAAATAGATTACCTTTCCAAATGAACAGTTTATGAACTCGAATATATACGTTTCGATTTCACTATGAAATTTTAAATTCCCCTTTTTAAAGTATCAGTCAGAGCTATATACGGGGAGAGGCGTGTTCATTCGGTAACTTTCCATATGAAAAGGCGAAGATCTACTTTCCTTTCTGTGTAAATATAGATATAATCACGGTTATGCATGTGTTCAGAATTTTTTAGCATTTTTTAAATATAATAAAGTTATTAGTCTAAATACCATAAACTAAACTAGTTAAAAGCTAAAACAGTACTGATGCAATTTTTTTTAATGTTTGGCCTTAATTTGATATTAGCTTTGTATCAACTGATAAATTTAATTTTTAAATCACCTCGTTCAAAATATTCAGCTCGTTTTCCATAGTAAGTTATTGGATTGACTAAAGTCTGCTTCAGTTATGTAAGAAGAGAGAAAAGTCAACAGTGATGGTTCGGTAACAACTTTTATTTTGGGGTATTTTTCTCAGATGACTTTTAAATTTCAAAATTCAGCATACCAGTGTGTTTTGAATTAGGTTTGCGCTTGCACATCCTCCTCCAATACAATTAACTCTTCTTTCATCATAATATAAAGATGAAATATATGTATTATAATAACACATCTTCTGAGGAAGTTTTGCGTCTTCATAGTTTTTTCCCCCTTGGGGGAGGGCTGCAATTTCTTATGTCCTTGCGTTTTATTTTTTTTATATTGCACTTCTTGCATATAAACTTTATATTACGAAAATGTTACTTATTTTTAAAAAATATAGTCAAAATATTAATGCATTTTCCCCCTTACACTTATTTCATATGATTTTACTTACTACACGATATAGCTTTATATCAATAGACAATTAGCTATCGATTTTATTCATAACTTTTTTGCAATCAATGGAATCTTAAATATGCTGATCGGTTACCGTTGTATATTCGGTTATCGACCCCTTGTACTATTAAATTAGGCCTGTATACACAAGAAAAAGTGTTTTCACCAGAAAAGTATTATGATTTATTTTAGGAGAAGGGAAAATGGATGTATGTATACTCAAATACATATACATACACACACACATATACATATATATGTGTATATATATACAGGGCTAGCATACATGATTAAATCGTTTTTAAAAGGATATATATTTTTTCAAAAGTATTTCACGTACACCCATGAAAGATATATGAAAAGAACTACAAATTTTCTTTTAATTTACTTTATATGTGAATGGATTTTAAATCTCTACCACAACGTACCAGAAGTTAAAGATGCTGCAAAAGTCTGTTATGCCGAAATGACTATAAAAAATTTACTGGCTCACAAGCAGGGGTGCGTGGGGCTACCGAAAATTTGGGAAATCTCCCGAGGCCCCGTGGCGCTAAGTCCGATTTGTCACCTGATATCGATGGTGTAAAATTGGATAAATGATAATCGTAATCGAAGGATTCATGCAACAAAATGCGATAAACTCATTGAAAGAAAAAAAACTAAAATTAAAAGCAAAACAAATTAATATAAATAAAAATTTCGAAAAATAAGCTAATGGTAAACGAATTAAACTCATCCTATCAATACTATCTCCATCCCGATAGTTTCATAATGGTGCTGGCACATTTATTCAAGTCGATGACTATTCACTTATCTATTCACATGGGCGGCTCAACATCTTGATGAAGGTAGCATTTTTCATGGTATAAACTGAACTTCATAAAGGTGCCGGATATCCATTGTGCTTAGACAAACAACGGCCAGCTAGCAAAAACACACCTTTCAACATTTTCACGCAAGCACTCAGACTAGCCCCATGTCCATATACCGACAAAAGAACCCACGAAATTTTCAGTTTCAGGAAGGAAATATTAAAAAAAAAATTACTGGGAAAAAAAGCGTGAATTTTCTGCGAGAAAATGACCTGTCTATGAGTTAGACATTTACAGTACGATGGCATGATCACAGATGATCACATAACGTCAAATGATCTTTAATTGAATTCTGACAATCAGAACTTTCAAACAGTTATTTCACACCGTAATGTACATTTATGAGGCGAATGAATTGCCTTATTTTTTTACTATTTTATTTTTCATTTATTACGTTATTTTAATTTTTTATTTATTCATTTATTAGTGTGTGCATATTCATTTCGATTACCTGCTGAGAAATGCTTAGCACCTCTTTTTTCTTAGCTAATAAAATGATGCGCAGATGTAAATATTTTAAAAAAATTTAGTTTTATCTCGAGAATCTCGAGAAAATACCTTACAGTGTAAACTGTGAGATTTAAAAGTTTTTAAATACAAAATCTTTTTTTTTTTTTTCGAAATTAAACTGCCATTACTTTTTTTAAACTAAACTGTCCTTCCTACGAAAATCAAGATCAGTCATAGTTAATCGTACTTGTTTAATTTGTAAACTGAGAAATTGGAATTTATGAATTAAGAAACTAAATTCAAAATAATGACTATAATTTTCAAAGAACACATTTGAGGAAACAGCAAACAAAATAGCATTTGATAAAATTAAAAAAAAAAAAGAAAAATACAAAGAAAATAACATAAATTTATATTTGTAAAATAAGTAAAGTATAAGTGCTTTAGGGCTTAAATGTTCTTAAAAGTAGTAATCGAAATAAATTATGAGTAACTTTAATGCTCTTAAAGTAGTAACCGCTTTACGATTACAAGGTTGTTTCAAAGATGACAATGAAGAGGAAGGGGACTAAGGATATAAATTTTCAGACTGGAAGGAACATGTTATAATTTACGCTGAATTTAAAATGAAGTTAAAGGCTGGCGGAAGAAGCATGCGTAAAAGGAAAGAATTAAGTATTAGCTAAAATATACAAAGTCCTCATATATATATATTTTTTACACAAAGTAAAATTATGATAACATTTGGCAGAATACCTGAAAAAAAATTTTATCCACATTTATTTCCTTTTATTAACACTAAGAGAAAATTTTTCAATTTAGATAAGAAATAAATTTTCTTCGGAGTCAACAGTACCCAAGCTAATAAAGTTGCGATAGTTACAGGTGAAAATATAGCGGCAAAAAAGGTGGCTGACGAAAACAACGCAAGACGAAAACATTGTGGGAGAAAACATCGTAGTTTTAAAACGTTGTGGCACGAAATATCGTCGTCGGAAATAAAGTAATGCAGAAATTTCGCAGTTTAAAAACATCGTTGTCGAAAATATCACGGTAAAAATTAGAGTACCCACAAACCATCGCATGACGACAGCATAGCAAACTTTGAAAGTTGTAAATACATATTCGCATAATGATTTGTTGAGAGCAAGAAGGAATGAGGAATAGTTCTACTTTTATATTTTTTAATTAACCGATCAATATTTGCTGAAAAATTGAGCAGGAAAATTAAGAATTTAAGCATTCAAAAACTAGAAACAAATAGAAATTAATGCTACTTGTAAAAGGTAACAGAATTTTATAATTTGATTATTAATTAAACGCTTTTAATAGAGGTAGTAAAAATATTCCTTATTTCTTCTTGTGCTCAATCATTATGCGACTATGCGATTTTTAAAGCCTGAAAAAACATGTCTGTAATGTTACAGTCATGCGATGATGCAAGTGGTTTATTTATTACCACGATATTTTTTTCGATGACGACGTTTTATATTACGGTGTTTTAGAGCTGCGATTTTTTCTCCTTGCATTTTTTTTCTCCCACGATATTTTGTACAGTGAATGACGTTTTCGCCTTGCCTTGTTTCTCCGCGATGTTTTTGGCAAACACAGTTTTTTATGCTTTATAGTTAGTTACTTATTTTAGTTTCTCTTACATTTCGTCAAGTCAGACGATGTTTAACATTCGACTCTCAAAATTCGCTTTTGAGAATTCGACAATAAAGAAACTTTAAGGAATATTTTCTAGATTTTTTCTATCCAAATACTTTTTGCACAGATTTGTCCAAGTTCAAATTTTGTCTGGTGACCTAAAATACATTTACTAATACTGTTGACTTAATCGATTGCTTTATGTGTGTTTCGGTCGATTATTGCAAAGCACATGATGCTGCTTAAAAAGAAAGAAGTTTTTGCGATGGACTTTCTAGGGCAAATTGATTTGTAGTTAACTACATGTGAGAAAAACTGCGAATATGCTCCTGTAGCTAGCTCGTTCGAGAAAATTCGAACCCGAATTAACCTACCAGGGTCCAATGAACTCATCCACTCTTCCAATGGCAGATCGTAGATGGTTTTACGAATTTATTTTGCCCTGTAAATCAGCTTAAAATATCGAAAATGTTTTATTTAATAATCTCGATCATTTTCTATCATGTTATTTGAAACATTTAATCATTGTTCATTTCACATAAACTATTAAACATGATGAAAGTCACTTTTTTTCCTTTCGAAATTAAATTATCTTTCCATTCATTGCTAATGGCTTTATCGAAAGTTTAAACCAAACCTGTGTAAGTGACTGTGTAAGGACAGTAATTTCATATTTGGTCGCTTATTGCGGGAAGAAATATAATTTAAAACTGAATAAAACTTATAAAATAAATATAAACTTATTTTCCTATAAGTGATGATCGCAAATTTACTTGAAATATTTGTCGCAGACTAATATTTCAGGTAAGATGCAGAATACTCAAAACCGGGTTTAATGGTGAAGTATTACTTACATATACATATCGCGATCAATTTTTATCAAGTCTCTTCAGACAATATATGCAAAAGTTATTTGAATAAAAAAAGACAGTTTATTAAGTGCTTAATCACATCAACACTCTAAAGGGTTTTTTTATTAGCAAAATGATTTTTTTTCTTCAATATTAACATACCACATAAACTCGACTATGTTTCAGTTAATATAAGAGTCGGAATTAAATTAAAAACTTGAATTGTCAATGAATTTTGATTACTGTTTGAAAAATAAACAGTTTTAAATTAAATGCAAGTAGTTAGCGAAGAGGAAAATTATACAGACACAAATAAAATCTTATTTCAAGAAATGGAACAAAAAGAGAAATCACTAGCAAAAGGCGAAGAAATTTAAACTTTAAAATTAACAGAAAAGTAATCAATATTGATATTTTCAAATAAAAGCTTATTTTTAAATTGGAGATCTCTAATTTGAATGTAATAAATGATTCATGAGAAACATCTGGAATATTCAGGATATCAAAATTCCATGGTTCAAATTATACAAGATTACATAATATTACTTCATGGTATTGTCAAAATTGCAGATATCTAGAAAACTGGAAGTATCATTGCTTTGGTGCGTTTATATATGAAAATTAATAGAAAAATGTATTTAATATAGGTATATTTCTTAAGACTACTTTACAAAAATAATTGTAATAATTACTGTACACTTGAAGTAGTCTTCAAAATAGCTCAGTACATATCATTTCAAGAGATAATTCAAACTGCTTCTATTCTGCGAAACTGATAGTTTAAACTGTTCCAACTTTGATTTTTAATCTAACTGACAAAAGGTCCATTTTTTCGTACATAACATGTGGTCTTTGAGGTAAATTTTTAAGGCATTTGAGGGAACAAAATTATTTTCATAATTAAGCATTTTAAAAAGTGGCAAAATAATACACAAATGCTTTTAAATAGAAATTTAAATATTACAGGAATTTTGTACATGTCTGTATAGAGAGATAGACAGATAGATAGATAGATATAGATATAATTAGTCAGGCAGATAAACAGATGTATCATTTTGAAACGCTTAAACGTAACAGAAAGAAACACAAGTAAGGACTGTATTTCAGTTACCAGATATGACTCCCCCCCCGCCCAATTCAACTTTTAGAAATAAGTGGAAATTTATTTTTCCTTTTTAAAAAGCTGGCTACACTCTCGAAAGCAATTAATAATATTGCTGTAATTAGCATATTATCGCTGATGGTTAATAATTCTTTAACTAAAAACTTAAATCCATATTATTGTTTGTTTATAAAAATTTTGTTTCATGTTGTAAATAAAAAATGAATTTCTTAATCGTAATCTCTTTGTCAAGCTGCAAAGCTGTCATTAATGAAGCATATCATTTTTAAGGCCTTAACTTTTTTTATGCTTTAATTACATTTCATTGGAGCTATTATTAAGTCTATTTTCAATAACAGAAGACCTTAAAAAATACAAAATTCTTCTTAATATTAAATAAAAGTAAACTCCTAATCCACTCCCACCAGAAAGCGAAAATTTTTTGTACTTTCTGCAGTAGTGCCTTCATTTCAATGTATTTTAAGTTCTCAGATAAACTATAATAATAATGATAAGATATTTTCTACTACGAATTACGTATTCCTAAAATAATAATATTAGTACTATTATTGCAAAGACTGCCCTAAGGGGTTGAGAAAACTGAGAATAAAAGTAATACATTTTTATTATCTAGAGATCACAAATGCAGAAAACTCTACTTAAATAGTTCCGAATGTGACTCTTTCGTCACCCCTATTGTCCGCTACCATTATTTTTATCCCATTCAGAAGCGCAATAGGAAACACAATCCAGTCACTCACCTCCGACTCCCCGTCCGCTCAAGCAAGTTTTCAGTTTCAACCCATCACCACGCTCCTCACAGAAAAGCTCAAGACCTAAGCGCATACTGATCTTCAGCGACTGGCTCCGCCTGCGAAGAACTACCCTATGAGAGAAGTAACTTAAGCCCCACCTCCCATCCAGCGATCACGCCCTTCGAATGCCGATGCCGCGGCCTTCAAACGTACCCCTTGTTGCGACGTGGAATGTGAGGTTTCCTTTTGTGAAGTAAATCCCATGGGTTTGTGTGACCAAGATGTTCACTTCAGTGATAAAGTGCACTTCACTTGAAACACTTCGTGTCTTCTGTCTCCGAAGATAAATCAATGTACCTCTGTTTATTGCTGCTAGAATGCCAAAATGTGAAGAAACAACTTAACGGAGCACTTGACAGTGGTTTTAAATATACTATAAAAGAATGAGTATAACTCTTTCCTTAACTGAATTGCTAATAACATTTCAAAAGTACAGAACGAAAAATAAAGTGAAATCAGTCTCCGTAAGAATTAAAATATTTCGACTTTTCTGCATTTCAAATTGCTGAAAAATTGTTGCTTACTTTTAATTTTTTTAAAGACTGAGTGCTAGTGAAAATAAGTTTCGTGTGAATGATTGTTTTATGCAATGGCTATACACACATTAGTAAAAGAACGAAAGCTAAAGCATTTTTTTCCCCTTCTGATATTGTTCATTTTCTTTCTTGAAAATCTGAAAGCATAATGAAAGAGTTTACAAGCGGATTCAATAGTTCGAAATTCAGATTATAAAAATTTTCTTTCAAAGATTTAGTATGTGATTTACCAGCCAGCAGTCTAAAAAAATACCCTACATTCCTTATTTTTTCTGCTCTGATTTCTAACAATCAGCCGAGATCTGATTTGGATTAATTGCCTGCTTCCTTTGTCTACGTAGAAAAAAGATCTTCATTGTGGTAAGGCTTCTTTAAGTGACACCTAGACCACTTTTAAAATATGTCATACCAAAAATAACTGGAATTTTCTCCGTCTGATATGTCAATCAATCATTTTCCGAGGTAAATAATTATCTCAGAATATTAAGAAATTGTTGCAATATATCTATAGCAATCACTGTTTTATTCATGAAACGTAAACTCCACTTAATGGAAATACATCGTTTTGTTCTTACAACTCTGAAACATACACATTTCAGGTAACTTCCTAACATACACCTTGTTCCTAAACTGTCACTCATTTACCTTAACGTTTACACAGAGACATGCTGGAGTTTAATCCACCAACGACATCGACTAGTGCTAGCTCGATGCTTTCCATGCTTAATTTGAATATGGAAGCAGTATCTCGTCAAAATTTCTTATTAGGAGCTAGTCCTCCTCTGGCTGCTTTACACACTATGGCAGAGATTAAAGCATCAGCTCTTGGACCATACCGTGGATCGACAACTCAACCTTCCACTGTGAAATCACCCGGCAGCTCAATCATCCCTGCATCATCTGCGACACCTCATGGTATCAATGACATTCTTAGTCGACCTACAATGACATCACCTCCTACCTTAGGAGCTTTGGGAGCAACATTGCCAAGATTCAGCTTAGGTGTTGGACCCGGAATGTACTTCTCTCCAGCTAATCCTGGTCTGCATAAACTTGGACTAGGAGATATACCAGGAAGACCCTCACACGTGTACTGGCCTACTGTAAATCCTTTGTGGAGAGATCGACTGGCAGCTCCTCAAGGTCTGAATGGTATTTTTTTAATCTGTCTACTTTAATGAATAGCATAAATAATCTTCAAAATGTCGTTGATCTAGTATTCCCCCTACTAGTTTTGCGATTCGTAAAATTTTGTTCTTTTTAAAGCTGAGTAAAAAATATCTCATCTAAAAAAAATTGCCTTTTATAAATTTTCGGTTCAAATTAGATTTACAAGCAGATAGATATGTTTAAAATGTAAGAAATTATTAATTTTTCAAAAGGGAAGCTAGGATTTTTGAAAGGAAGGATAGAATGTAAGCGCAATATATCTAATGACTACTAATACATTGCAAAAAATTATGTTGTTAGAATCGCCTGTGTCCCCCCCCCCCAAAAATGCAAAAATTAGCATCACGTAAATCGAAAAGTAAATATTACCGGGGAAGGAACTCATTCCTTCTTTAAACGTTTATTTACTATTTAATGTAAAAATTTCGTTTTAATTGAACAGTCTGACATAGTTGTCTGAACAACTGTGACTTTATTTTGGTCTCTTCTGTGCTCTTCTAAAGTAAACCCTACGATCTTTTTTACTTCGAAATCAAACTTTAAGCCCAATTCTTTGCTTTTGGGACAGAAGTATTATGAACAGAATTCGCTTTTCTATTAAAAATCAATTTTAAAGGCAACCAGGAAATTATGCGCATTTACATATTTTATGCAAAGCTTCTACTATTCAGATTTTCTGCAACGATGTCTTCTAATCCGTGAATACTACTTTTAATATTTCTCTACGACATTTTCTCTCACCAGAGGTTCAACGAGCGAAGCCCTGAGAATGATAGATATAAGTAGTAATATTTCCCTTAAATTCGACTAAAAAAATTATAAAATTTGTTCATATAAGAGAAACTCATATTACATAAATAGTTTATGCTTATACAAGACAAACTCACATCAGATGCCAAAACTGCAAGCTGAACCAAAAACCTCCTGTCTCCTTCCCCACGAAATATAGTAATATACGCATAACAAAGTACGTTAAGATTATATATTTTTTGCAGGTAAATAAGTTAAATAGTGAGCAAATCAAAGTATGTTCTTATGAGAATTGTTCCTTCTATTCATGTCTTTAACTTGCTTAGATGCATCGCATAATCATACTTTCTGAAGAATATATGTGTTCACGATATCTGCCCATTGTATTTTTTATTCTGGTCTTTCCATTCACTAATAACTTTTTAAATTTTATTTATTTTTTTTATTTCACGGCATCCAGTCACGTTTATATGTTTTTCTCAGCTAGGTATTTTTAATTTACGAATTTTCTCCCCTATTTATTTTATGTTATAATTATTTGTTCAGGTGCAGAATTACCCTTTGTAAGCAACGAAATTTTAAAGAAAAACTACCACAAAATTGAATTCAGTTATTACTATAAGTAAAACTATCTGTTTCGGGTGCAACTTAGCGCTTCCAAGTACAGAGTGGCTAAGTTGCAAAGCGCTGCTCTCTGAAGTATACTTTCAAACACTGAAGTGACAAGCGGTTATTTAACACCTATAAGTTCACATTGGTCAATCTGACCGATGGGCATTTTTACGCTCTGATTTTGGCAACACTGGTTAAGCAAAGGATCTGAGGGAGTTTGTGAGCTTTAAATTACACCAGTGTATAATACGTCAATGGTTTGGTAACAAGTTTTCTGCTTTTGTAAAAGTCTAAAAATTGTAATGCACTTATTATCAGTTACGTTTAATAACCTTTGTTTGTTAATTTAAATGTTCTTTAATTTTTTATTGCCTTGCGATGTTTTTTAAATAGTAAAATATGTAAAAAAAAAACGTTAAAAATGCATACGTGGTCAAAATGACCGCATGTGTACCTTTGCGTCATAATGAAAAATGTGTTCTGATAAGTGTTAACCTATAACTTAAATAGTAAACATCTTCTCTTTAGAAGGTTCTTCTATGAAAGCATTATTTATTAAGCAGATAGCCCTTAAGTACTTTTCATAAAGTACCTAGTTACCTAATCTGATATAAAAGACAAACAAGGTTTATTAATAATTACAAAGGGAATTTTTAACTTGCTAACCTCATATAAGGAATTTATTTAGTTCGGCAAAGACGCGCAAACAAAGCCTACGTATAACGTATGTTACATACAGATAAAGCTATAAGAACTAGGAATTATTTTTAAGGTTTTTGTGCAAGAAATATACCTCAAAAATAATTAAATATTCTTATAGGATGTTGCAAGAGCAGAAATTTGTAGAACACGAAAGTGAAACTTTGTAGAAATGTATGCAAAAATTTCAAATAGCTGTCGGCGTTGTTCTTGTCTGGAGATTATCTATACAATTTTTATTCCTACATTTAAGGTTTCAAATAATTATTAAATTTGTATATGGAGATATTTTTTACCCTTCCTTTCGTACTTGTAATTATCATGTGTTTTACAAAAGCCAATTTTCTGAATACAAAAGTGAAAATTAACATCTGACGAAGGCTTTGCCGAAATCGGCCAGTTTTTAATATGTATCCCTCTTTATTGCATGATATACAAAATACTTCCAAATTCGGTAGGATTATAATTAACTAAATTCCAAATTCGGGAGGATTGTAATTAATGATATAAATAATAATAATAATAGTAAATAGTACATGTTATTGACTGTTGTAAACTGTAACATTAAAATCGAAAAATGATTTTCGTGCAGATTTTCCAATGTTCTTATTTTCTGAAGTTTAATTTCGTGAAATTTGAATTATACTACAATTTACTTGTAGAAATGAAAATAAAATAATCTGCGGTTGAAAATTGAAAACTTTTATATTTTCCATTCTTCTCATAAATTTAAAAAACTGCACATTTGCCAGAGAAACTTTAAAAAAAAAAATTAAAGAAATGCAAGATTGAAATTTCTGGTGTCTTTTTATCGTGATACATTGATATTTTCTGCAACATTCAAGATCTAACATTTAATACTATTCGGTGAATTGTAAGAATTTTAGTGCTAAAGAACTGTATTCACTGTTTTCGTTCACTGGTGTTCCCGATTTTCATTTAAACATAATAAAGCATTTTCTTTTATTCTGCATTAATTATTAGAATTCTAGAACAATTAGAATAACTCATTACTAAATGATAAAATATTACTTTAAATCGTATTTTGAATTTAAGGAGCTAGTAGTAGAAGTATATAATACTCTGGGTATTAATTATTATACAAAGGTGAAACATACCTTAAGTTAATTTCTGAAATTCAGCAATACATTCATTTCAGAATGTACTCTGATAATCCAAGTTCTTTGTTTGTTGAGAAACATTACTGTATGACATGAAACAAATTGTCACTCTTGATTTATCCTACAAAAGAAGCCCATTATCTTCTATATTTATGAAATACCGAAAATAGTGGTCCTTTTATCTTAACATTGCGTATCTTAATACTTATCGCTGCGTCGAACTGCTTTGAGAGTGAAGATGGAGCTTAAGTTCACATCAGTCTCCTTATTTCAACTTACTAATGAAATTGCACCTAATATCCAGATTCTCTTGGGACAAAAATTCTAGATTTCGAAGTACACATACCAAATGTTTTCTATTTCATATGCGTATGTTTAAAACTCAAAACCCAAAAAACCTTAGAGCACATTTTAACCACTGCCAATTTAACAGCATAAATTTGAATAACAACTTAGAAATATTATTGACGTCAAAAATGACACTGAACAAACAATGGTGTCGTACCACATCATTAGTAACAAATAAACAGCATTATTGCAATGTAAACAAACTGTAAAGAATAAAAAAAAATTCCAAATTTTTGTATTTTATAAGGACAAGATAAATTCCATCATTTTAGTCACTTCCTCCCCACCTCAATTTGTTCTAAAACTTGAAAATAGATAAATAAATAAATAAACAAACTGCCGATGAAAATGCCTGAAAGTGTCAGATCTTGTTAGGATTTCATATACTGCATAACATTGTATTCAACGCACTTAGATAAATTGACTTCCGACTATGCAGGTTTTCCCATAGCATTATTATATACCGAAATTTTAATAAAAATTGTAGATGCTCAAACATGGAAGCGTAAAATAAATTTAAAAAATTTTTTTTTTTTTTTTTTTTTTTTTTTTTTTTTTTTACAAAGACACGTTTAGGCAAAAGATTCATGTACGCGAGCGTTTCAACTTCGTCAAGAGTACACAAAAGTGTGCTTGCTCCCTTTCAATCATTGTTCCTTTGATAGTTTCCCTAAAATCCTCAGCGAAAAGTGAACTGTTACAGTGTGCGACCTGGTGCAGCTGTCTTCAGGAATAATAATTATAGGAATACTAATTAATGAATTAATTAATGCAAAGTAAAAGGTTTTTAAAAACCTTAACTTTTTTAATAAATGTTAAAAATTTGTTATTATTTGAATATATTCGTCTGTAGAGACATTAGGTTATTTCGAAGCAGGAGACATGAAAAATGAGCAAAGCCTTCGCCGGGAATCGAACCACGGACCTCTCGGTTACGTGTCGAGCGTGCAGACCATTACACCACGAAGGTATGCGGAGAAAGCGGGAGAAATACCTTATATACTCCGCCTTTTAAAGGGCGACTGGGGTTTGGGGGACCTAATCGCCAAATCCTGGCGGTGGAGAATCATCACCCACCACCTTTTTAGTTCGAGCGTTGTGGAAACATTAGGTATTTGAAGAAGGAATGTTGAAAAATGAGCAACACCTTCGCCGGGAATCGAACCACGGACCTCTCAGTTACGTGTCGAGCGTGCAGACCACTACACCACGAAGGCATGCGAAGAAGGCGGGAGAAATACCTTATACGTCAAGATATAACCTTCCTTGATGAAGCGTGTTAGCTTTAATGAACGAATTCAAATAACAACAAATTTTATATTAATGAAAAGAAATTGACAGACACTAGGTATTTTGAAGTTGGAAACGTGAAAAATGAGGAAAGCTCTCGCCGGGATTCGAACCACGGACCTCTCGAATACGGGCCGAGTGTGCTAACTGTTACACCACGAACGCATACTAGGAAAACGGGAGAAATACCCTATATATTTCCCCTTTTAAAGGGCGAGTGGGGATTAGGGGATCCAATTGCCAAATCCTGGTGGTGGAGAATCATCATCCACCACCTTTTTTAGTTCGGGCGCCACTGTAGAGACATTAGGTATTTTGAAGTTGGTAACGTGAAAAATGAGCAATGCCCTCGCAGGGATTCCATCCATGGACTGTCAAAATACGCGCTGAGTGTGCTGACCACTACACCACGAAGGCATGCCAGGAAGGAGGGAGAAATACCTTATAAAATGTTTGCTTTCTTAAAACTTTTTATTTAATATTGATGTATTCTCATTAATTATTTTTAATTGCTTTAAATTTAATTTTCATTTATTGGTTTTACCATTTATCCGAATACAATTCAGAAATGTGGCCTTGTTGATAATGAATTCTGTCGGCTGCTCCTTGAGAAAGACCAATGCATTTTCTCCTATTATTTAATATTGTTTAAATTTTGTTTTATTTTGCGTTAACGTACTTTTATTTTAATTTAGTTTTGCAAAATTCTGGATTATATTATACCATTTTGTGATTTCTTGTTAGTAAGTTTTGCCATTGTGTAAAAATATCAATTCTATGTGATTTATCGCTTTCTTGATTATTAATTAATTTGGAGCATTTTGAGGGACATTAATATTAATTAATTACTAATAATTAATTTTCCAGTTTCTGATATATATATATATAGAGAGAGAGAGAAAGAGAGAGATGTTTATTATTGTAAAGACCACTACGTCTTCATAATTAAAATCTGATAGCAAATACAATCAGAAACCAATTCTGGAAGCCAGAAGTAAATGCTTGGCTTTTTGTCTTAAAAAAAAAATATTCAGAACCTCGCTCAAAATTTTTAAATTTATGCACTATGGCAAGTGTAACAAGAATTATTTACTTAGACAATAATAAATATTTATTCTAAAATGCCACATTAATTATAAGTTGCAATATCACTGTTAAATTACTTGAGACATTCCTTAAATTAAATCTTCTTGCAAATGTCAATTCACGTAATTAAAACTACTACACAAATCTGTCAATTACATTCTGCCGCTTTTAAATTTCAGGGTGTTTCCAATAATGGTTCATCTGTGCTTTAAAAAAAAATTAAATAAAACAAAAAATTAAAAAAAATAGCGATATGTCACTGAATGCATTGCTTCTTAATTAACTGCCATACTATAAACAGGCGATCACTGAGGTCTCCCCTCCTAAATTAATCAAATGTTATCAGTGAAATGCTTAATGCTCAATAAATGCTTTTAGATAAATGCTTTTTGCTAAATAACCTTTGATCTCTATGCCCTGACTAAATACTAGCTTGAAATTTTTAATCTAATTTTTACATTTATATTGTATCAGACTATTAGTATCGGACCAGCAGCAGTTATCAAAGACTTCTTTAAATATTTACGGTTATTGTAAAAAGCCTAACAAAACTTGCGCAGATTCCTACCACTACAGCGTTTGCCGAACTTGAACAACGTTTACGTAATACCTGAACGCACTGGATTATACTGTTATGTGCGCACGGGTTAGCAATGGATTAAATGCTCACAGAACCGATGATAGCTTGATAAAATTTATCATCGACTTTGGATGTATTTTATTCAAAAGGCGTCTTTTACCGGAAGCTCGAATCGGATGATGGAAAGGCAATCAGATGGGAACAAGATCCCACTTCTGACACCAAAAATTCTTACGTGGTTACGAGTTCGTAATGAATTGAATGCGCAAAGACCGATGATACCTTGATAAAATTACTTTTTTAAAAGAAACACTGCACATTTCTGGAATTTTTCACAAAAGTGCATGCACAGCTTTCCTCAGAATGACAGAGCACAATCAGTAATTACCACTTCAGACTTTTAAGAACGTCAAGCACAACGCAATGCAAAGCGCACCTAAAGAGCAAAGCTCGCACTGAGCTCTTTCACTACTTCGAACTCAACTCGAGACTAACAGCTGAGAACTGATGCTCTCTCCTGTTTGATATATTCCCCCCCCCGACCGCCGAGAAATTTCCACAGCCTTCGTTTTCTCGAAATAGCTGGAAGACATACCCAATTACAATTACATACGGCTGGATACAGTTACAGTTGCGTACACACTGGGCTGACTCTTGGCAAGATAGCCATTTACCTCAGTGTTAAATGAACTTGCCGTTGTAATCTAATTTTTCCGCCCGAGCTTCGCCTTCTCGAGGCATTTCATTTTACGTTATATATGCGATACTACAACTTCACATAAAATTTCCCTAAAATTTTTTACACATATGCAGAATTCGTAGCAATATCATTGCAAAATGCAAATCTTTCTTCCGGTTTTTAAAATTTTAGACTAATATTTATAACTTAAATAGTATACATTTCCTTGGAATAAAAAATGAATCTTGGATACACACAGTTTGAACCCAAGATTATTTGACAAGATTGCGGTATGAATTTCACTTGCCTGTCGTGTAAGTATAATCAACGTTTTCAGTTTCCTTGGCATGAAAAGCGTATCTTACATACATACAGCTTAAATTGAATGCTCAGCGAAAGAGCCCTCAAAACGAATTTCGCAAAAATAACTTTAACTGACGTTTTTCAGTTTCATTCATGAAAGATTAATGTCTGCAAAGTTTGTGTAATCTTCCTTAAAAAGTGTTGAAAGCATAAAAATTTTCATTTATTCTTACTGCTTTCTTGTTCCTTCAAGCTTCCTGCTGCGTCTAGTACGAAGCACACGATTATCCCAGTAATTTCTAGTACACGCCCCTAATACTAGCATGTGTTCCTAGTGCTGCAGCGTCATTGCTAATACATGTATCAGGCCTTACCCCTAGTACATGCCCCTAGTACAGCAGAGTCATCTCAAGGCCCCAGCCCCTTTGCTAGGATACTATGTTTCAAACTGGTAATTTTCAAGAAAGTATTATTCGTTCCTTTCTTTCCGATATCAAGGCTTAGATATGAATTAAAACTTTCATTTTAGCACTTTCATTGCTCTAAATTAACCCTGAAGTTCGCAATTTTTGGTAAATTGTAATGAAACAGATAAATTCACTTCATTTTAATGCAGTAATAAAGACTGTTAGGAATAGATTATAAAGATAGTATCCTTATTTATACATTTTCAATGGTAATTTATCTTTACTATTAATTTGTTTATAGTTTTTATCAATAACTACATCTTTTTCAACAATAGTTTTCTATCCCATTATCTGAAGTTAGTTGAAAACTGAATCTCTGGAAACAACAAGGCAATGTTATTCGATAAAATGGCTCATCAATAAGCAGTTCTCGCGTTCTTGTTTCATATATTTACAATAAAATATCTTAGTTCTTTCTGAAATCAAGAAAGAAAGCCGAGCACATGGCTTCTCCCATTTCCTCTTCTTAACATGGAATTGACAAAATAGCAACAAGCTTTAAGTAAACTGTCACTTCTGGTTGATCGTTTGTAAATAAAATTGCAAAAGATTTAATTTGTTTATAAATGTTACATTTCAATTTTAATTACAATACATTTTAATTGCTATACATTTTTTTTGTCATTCTGTTCTCCCATACAATGGACAATGTTAATTATACTTGCTGGGGTACACGTCATTTCCCAAGCCTTGACTAGAAAATATGGCATCGACCGTAATATGTTCTCTGGTCATATATTGTTTCAGATTCACAGATCAATGACTTAACAATCACAAAATTTTTCAAGCCAGCATAACCTTAAAATTTCCGATTGAGAGTTGTTGTTGTTGTGTCAAATCCCTTTGGGGCAGGAAAGCCTACACCAAGTCCAAGAGACCTTGCCGCACAAGCAAATCGCTGATGTCTTCCTGCTCAGCCGACAGCTGTCTCAGGGAGACGCCTATACAATCCAGTACGGGAGCGGGAGAGGCAGGGAGGGAACAGGCGCACTAGGATAAGGTCTTTTCTTCCTCTTTGAATTTCACGCATCGAAGATGCCCACTTCTGAATCTGGCCATGGTCGTTTGGATAGGACCGATCGAGAGTTAAGTGTTGCTATACATTTTTAAATATACTTTATGTTATTCATATTTGCTGTAATACAAAGCGATAACATCTGATAGCAGCATCCTTTTATTCAAAAAGCGGTTCCACATAAAAATGAAATAAACTAGAATTAAGAATTGATGTTAATTCATTTAATTGTTTCATAACAAGAGTTCATCTTCATAATGAGCTTATTCTTGTTGTATTTAGCATAATTCCGAGAATACATTTGATGTTTATAAATGTAATATATTGTTTTCAATCACATACTGTTTTAAATACCAGTTTTAGGCGTTTTGGATTATCGCATAGCAAATGTTTTTTCATGAAGGTCTCTTCAGAGTATCAAGTAAGTACTAGAAAAGTATCACTTTTAGTTTATCAAGTTTAGCCAAAATCGTGTGGTTCCCACTGATATAAAAGTCTTATATATTAGAACTGAAATGTTTTGGGTTACATGTTAATATAATTTCTCATTAAAAACTGTTATGGTTTCCTTGTAAAATGCCACTTCAGGTTGTCCAATTTTTCCCGAAATCTAATCAACTCTTTATATGAACGTAAAAAGCTTGAATAAGGAAAATGGAAATTTTTGGAAGTTTAATATAAGAATTATTGCAAACGAAAAAATCGTCACACACATACATGCAGACAGACCCTCATTCTAAAAATAGCAAAAATGTGTTTTGGGGACGGAAATTCGTGCTTATTCATTGATAATTCACTACTGAATTTTTGGACCAAAAACATTACCTCACTTGCGTATGTATATAGGTTCGCAGGAGGTAAAAAATCTATAAAATTCCTTCTCATGCATCATTTGGAAGCAGTTTTGGAAATTTAAATGCGTATAAATCGTGTTACTTTCCTGAAGTACAAGGCTCATTGAAAAGATTTAAGACTATCTCCATTTCTTTTTTCTGCTATTAGGCGGGCAATTCTATACTGGGTTTTGTGAAAGTTATACATCGGCTTAGTTGAACCTGTAATTAGATATGATCTTCAGCATTTGTCACAGCAAAGATGTGATTGAATTTTGCGTTAAACTTAGGAAAAGTCATAAAGAAGAACTTGAAATTTTCCGCAGTGCATTCGGTTTTGAAATGTTTAGCCGTACTTCAGTATTTCAGTCCCAGAAGTACTTCGAAGTGGTTGACACAGGAGAGATCAACTAAGGTTATCCATTGCAGACACCTACTGAAGAATACCGAATGCTAATTATTATGTAAGTCTTGAAATATTTGTGTGGGGCCACGTGGAAAAAAAAAATCTGAATTTCCCTCAAGACTGACCATATGGATTTACTTACCGTATGGACAACTCTGCACTATTAATTCGACCCGGATTCAGTTCCCGGTGAAAGGCGAAGCTATGTAAGAAGTTCGTGGTTGCTTCCTTTGAATTACGAGTACAAGCAAATTCTCTTAGAAATTCTTTCATGTCATGACTGCTGTCATTTATAACATGGAAAGTAACATTTCACCAGCATTCTTCATTTCCTGTAACGGGATATTTGTATCATTTGAAACCTTTCAGACATAACTTTCAGCTTCTTATAATTATTTTATTACTTTGTAAGAAATGGTTCTAAAGCCTGCTAAAGCTTCGTAGCAACATTTTAAAGTTTTGTTTCATAGAGTTAGAAAAATTTCCAGTTGTCTGTGTGTTGGAGTGCTCTAGAATATACAGACCTTTCTTACCAAGTTACAGTCCTTTCTTATCAAGCTCTTCTCCTGCACAGGCCTTTCTTCGTCATAAACAATCTTCTTATGCAGTTCTTTCTTACGAAGTTCTCTTCTTACAATTTTTTTAAAAGAATCCTGTAAGTGTTCAAACTGAATATTTGGTTGAGCTTTCCTATCAAACATTCTGTGCATCTGTTTGCGTCATTGTTGTCATAGTTACAGTTTGGGACCCACATTTTATAAGTAGTACTTTGTTATACGACAGCTATCTCTATATGGATTAGTGTACAAGGAAAAAAAATTACATACATTAGTTACTGGCTATCTAAAATAATGTTACTGTCATTGAATGAAAAATATTATTTTAGGCTAATGTCATCTGTAATTACTATTAAAACGAATAATATTTTTCAACGACTGCAGTGATAAAATGACGAATGTTATTTCATTAGGTATTCGAATGAATATTATTCCGTAGGTCTCAGAAGTATTAATGTTATTCTGTATTCCGTACTTACAAATGGAAAAACCTAGATTGATTTTCGAATGATAAAAGCACTGAACTCAACTATGACAATATTCTTCAAAGTACGACTTAACGGATGGATTCACAATGTATACTGAATGTAAAGTACTAAACTGAAAACAATACGAAAATAGTAAAATTGATACTTGTAATTTTATTGGAATAATTGAGTAATACTAATGTAGTAAAATATCTTGCGATAATCTTGTTACGACAAAGTACAAGAGATCCCTTAGCGTTGAACAATGCTTTTCGAGGTCAATTTTTTTTATCATTTACAGCAGTTCTATTGATTTTTAATTCCAATTCGCTTACCATTTTCTTTTTTATTTATTCATTTATTTCTTTACTTAGGATTTGAAGGCGAAGGGTAAAACTGAAAGAAAGAATTTTTTAAAAGAAGTAGTTTAATTTCGGGCTTTTTTCATAATGTTTAAAACTATTTCAGAATTTAAGTATATAT
>KK117088.1:230204-402043 GCA_000611955.2 Stegodyphus mimosarum | reverse complement strand
ATTAACTAGCAAGTAAATATTAAAATAGTTTAGTAAACATGTTTTATGTGCCGTAAATTCTGCGTCGAATTTAAAATTCGTAATACTTTTGCTTACTGAAACTAATTTCAAGCTAAAAGGGAATATAATAAATTCTTTAGACATACTTTGTTTTAAAGGGAATTTGATAACGGAAGACCAAAATTTCAAACTTTATTGTGTACCCTCGGATATCAATTTCTAAAATTCATAAGATATACAGTATGAATCTGAAAAAGAGGGCAAAAACTTTAGGAGGTGATAGGATGCAACTGTACGAGCAATATTCGTCACAGAATGTATGGTCGGAAAGCAAGCTGTGAGAAGTTAAGGGGTGGTTTCTCACTGTCACATTTAAGGAATTAACACAAGAATGAGAGGAGATACTTCAGAAACATTTTATTAACAGAAATGTGATTGATGTGCATGCTCTAAAGACCTTCCGCCAGCTGTAATGCAGTCTTCAGACCTGCGCGATAAGGAATGACGCACGTTTGCAAAGATGCCAGACATTTCACGTGTATCGCCGGCAGCAACGGCGAACCTGACGATTAGATCCATATTTGTTTCAACGGAGCATTCGTAGATTAGGCTTTTCGTATGGCCCACAGAAGAAAGTTCAAACACGAGAGATCCGCTGATCTTGGTGGCCAAGCTAGGGAGCCTCCTCGACCAATCCATCGCCCTGAAAATTTCGTACTTTGTATAACCAGCCATCATCTAAGCAATCCACGGTAGAAAATGCCACTTGGTGCGAGGACCGACCCCTTTTATACCATTTTCAATGCCATCTAGCGGCTCGCCGTTTGCGTTCCGACCGTATATTCTATGACGAATATTGCTCGTATAGCTGCTTTCTTTTACTCCCTAAAGTTTTGCCCTCCTGTTCAGATTCAGAATGCATGTCTAATAGAGACAGTAATCCTAATTCAGTCAACATTCGACACGTCAAAAAATCGAGAAAATTCTAAATTATTCAATGAACGAAGTCTCAAATCTGTAATTTTTTTAAATTGTAATTTACAGGGAATAAAATCCAGTTTTATATTTCATGTAAAAATAATTTTCAGCGTAAATTAACGCTTTCTTTAAATGAATTCAATTTTATTCTTAGAAACGTTAGATAAGATACAAGAAGCATATAACAAACACGAATAAGCTATTATCCATCTTTAAACGCAAAAATATAGGACAGAATAGAGTATAAATAAGCATTTTTTATTAGAAAAGTGCGAAGAAGAATGTCTACGAGCGTGCCTTACTTTTTGAATACAAATGTTTCAAAAGAAGTATAGTTTTTGGCATAATATTTTTGCTTTCTGAAAGAAAGGTACGCCATATTTGAAACCAGTAGACTTGTTTTATTAAACCAACGGCAAGCTAAAGCTTAGTTTTACTTAATTTTACATGAGAATGGAGTAATTCTCTTCCATACAACTTGAGCATCTATACATCTACTAAATTTTACATTCATTGGCTGAAACTATTGAAGAACATATGATGAATTGGAAATTTCTTGGTTTTCTTTAATTCTAGGGAAATGAAATGGAAATTTCTTGGTTTTCTTAATTCTGGAGAAATAAAATAGAAATCTCTTGGGTTTCTTTTTTTTTTAACTTCTGGGAAAATGAAATATATGAACTTGTATGGGGGTTTTCAAGCAGAATTTTTTACCTGCTTTGCGAAAGCTGATTGCATTTACGACCGTATTGTAAAGGACAGAAAACGAGTGGAAGGATCTAAATAAAGTTACGTAGTTAAATGCTTTGTGATTGGCAAGCAATTTAATAATTAATATTCATGATTATTAAAAACCCGTGCAGGCAGAAAAGTAGAATTGAATGCAAATCAATGACTTAGTTTCTAATGTTCAAGTACCCTTTCCAAAGATGAGTGGTATCTTTATCCTGCCTTAATAATTCCAGGGTTAAAACACTTTTGCATATTATAAACTCTTCATGAATATTAACATTATTAGAAATATGTTGATTGAACTTATTCCTTATGTTGTCCTTAAAAGCATTAGCTGTTATAGACAAGCTGAAATTTATTACTTCACAAAGATGTTTAATTAATTTGCATATTCCTCCATAATATCTATGTGAATAAACTGTGTACTTTAGCTTCTTAATCTTTTCAGTTATTTGCATGTTTTCAGTGTCGTAGGTAAAGCTTTTGTCGCCCGAGGTGATTCCTGAATTTGCCTCCCATTTCAATGCACAAGCAAATATATATATATATAAAAAAAAGCAAAGATGACATATAGGGAAATGAATTAAAACTCTGTGTTTATTTATTATCTTTAATTCCAACATTTTAAAATTCTATTATTATTTTGTTGATTTTTGTTCTCGATACCATCGATGGCATTGCAGGAGTTTACTTCTTAGCTTCAGTTGCTGTTACGTAGACAGTGTAGAAACATTATTGAAATACAAAATTTACACAAGTGTGCCTTATATACTTTTTAAAAGATTTTTATTTAGAAAACTCTTCTAACAACTAGCAGAACTTAAGCAGTTATGAGGAAAAGTCATAGTAGTATTACGGTATTTGAAACTCGTTATTGAGAATTTATCTTAAAACAAACTGCAAAAATTCCAAAGGGCAATCGTTCCCCATACCCGTTTCTTTTCCCCTAAGAGTAACAGAAATTAAAATCGAAAATGTTCCTGTCTTAACGAGGAATCCTTCCTTATTAACGTGACTGTCATCGTAATTTATTTGATATTCATATTTTTCATTCAAATATTTGATCGGAGTATTTAATAAGAGTATGTATAACAAGACTATATATCTGTTGAAATATCGTATTTATTTCATTGAATACTGCGCCTGAAAATACTAGTGAAAAGAACTATTTTTATTCTCAGTTTAATTCCATATGAAATTCAGAAGCTTTTACTCTTCACCTGCTTCGATCATCCACATGACTAATAAAATAACGTTTCACACGAAAAATGTCTTCCCAAAAATTGCGCCGACTCGTTCGAGCAACCACCATCCCCTATCCCCTCTAATTACGTCAATGCATATTTTGATCCTTCATATGAAGTGAACACAAAGTACCAAGATTTAAATTTACTGGAGGAGAGGGGTATTGATTGAGCGTTACAAAAAACTTCATGTTTCTTTTACCAACTTTTAAACGAGTGATTCTGATTACAAAAGACTGAGTTATGCTGATTACAGAAGGGAAGGACGTATTGCAGGTGGCAATATAACAACGTAATTAGCACTTTTTCCCTTAAATCTCTCAAATCAGAAATATCATCAGATTTTATGTTCGTCGAAGATGCATATTAGAATTTAAGAATTTTTAGATCAACAACTACATGTTCTAAGATCTTTATAAACGTAAGTAAGCCATTCTTATTAGACTTGACTGCTTTCTTCGGGAAAGCATATCCCTACGATACAAAGATTTTAACCTTTTCTGTATGCAATATGAAAACCTATCAGACCTCGAGACGCAGAAACAAGCATTTTCTTATGAGTTTAATTGTCAAATGAATTTATTACGCTAAATTCAAAAGGAAAGAAGAGGTAGTGTTCTTTACAGCATTGTTAAGATCTTTTTTTCATTCGGGTGAAGAATAAGACAGCTATTTAAAAAATAGAATGAAATGGTTTTCTTATGCAAACATACTTTTCCGAAAAGTATAAAAACATGCGTAACAACACAGCATGGTGGGAGAAGATGCAGGTGAAATACATCAATTATTTTAAAATAAATACATCAATTATTTTAAGCTCTCAACTTAACAGAGTATTTTTTTTAAATTTCTCACACACAACCAAAGTGAGAATCAACATTCGAAGCTCACACCTTAAAATATCTAACCAAAGCATGACATAGACATGAATTGAATTATCAGATAAATTTAACTTTTTCCAAGTTAAGTAAATGATAATTACAGCTTATGATTCTGTTTTCTCAATGTAAGTTATAACTTGCGCTTTTTTTTCCTAATAGAACTTGTGATGCTTTTTCTAATATTGTTTATTCCAATACAAGCTACAATTTGCTTTATACGATTCATGCCCCAGTTTAGGTACCAAAAACACCTAGGATAAAGCCAGATTCAATCACTGTTTACTGGATATATATCTTTAACTCAGCGTGATGTAACCAATTTATTTACATTTTCTCGTCTTTCAAAAGTTACTGCTTCTAAAAATAGCATCACAATGGCAATAAATCGTGGATTTAATGACTTATATTTTGTCTATTTCCTTCATGATTAGCGCAAGGCGCGAATCGAAAATAGAAGCAAGTCTAAAATATAAAAGGCCGAAGAGACTTATGCGGCTTCTAAGCTACGATTTTACCGTCTGTTGTATACAGTTGATTTTTTCCGTATGCCAAATGATGGATGTTGGTCCACGAGCAGCCGAGCGGTAAAAGCCACTGAACATTGGTAATTCAGTTAGGGGTTCTAGTTTCGGCGAACGGGTCGGCTGCATGGGCGTTTTCATGGTTTTCCCCATTTGTAACGTGGATACGAGCCAGTTTCCCTTAAAAAATTCCTTACAGGGCATTCTTCCCTTTGCACCGTGCAGTGGCTATTGGCGGAGCACGAAATAAGATGTCAGGTTTTAGCAATCTGTATTCGATTGCTTTGTTAAAAAAAACTGTGGATGTTTTCAGAGTCTTCTCGTTAAGAGAGTTTTTGTAGACATCGGTCTTTTAAGTTTAGCAGAGACAAATAAGACATTAAGACATTGGTTAGCCGACTACGGCAAAAAAATGAAAGGATTACCTACCAAGGAAAGGATACTTTAGTGGAGGACTTCAATGAAAGCTGGCTGGTATCCACGTTACGCAAGGGAAAACCTCATCTGGGGCACTAGGAAGATAAAAATTACCTCAAAAGACCTCAAATAAAGTGATCAAAACTCGAAGCATACACGAGCATGTTACACGTTTCTAGTATGCAACCAAACTACTTCTTCCAAACCAAACTACTATAAGCTCAGGTTGCGTTCTCTATTTTTAGAAGTTTTGCATATGGCACACACAGCATTTTAATGCATAATATTTTTTTCGGGAACATTGCTTAAGTCTGTCAATTTAAAACAGGCATTTCAAAGACGTTGCAAATCCCATTTGGGATCGTAACTAGTGTCGTCGTCACCGCACAGCATTTATCTTCTCCATCTCCATCTATCTTCTCCAGATTCTGTTTCAAGATAGATTACATCCGCGAACTATTCATGAAGCGAAACACGCTTAACGGAAATGAAAATGGGGGAAGGGGATTAAGCGACTTGACTCTCTTTCTGCAGCTGTTGTTCCCATAGCTGCAACTCAAATTGGGCCGGCTAAAATAACCTTAAGTTCCTGTTTTAAAGGAACAGACTATATCATCTACAAACTTTTTCATGATGTATACGTTCAGGCTGTCGATCAAATTGTCAGGTTGTCAGGACTGAGTGTTCTGTGCATACTTTTGGCGAACATATTCGTAACCTTATCAAAGTCCTGATCTCGAAGAGGAAGCTGAATGCAGCTATATTATGTGGTAGAATAACTGTAGTAGAATAACTGCACGCAAGGAGGGTTTAAAATTACCCTTTTATTAAACTACTATTTACAGCCACTTCCCAACTCGGAAGGGATAACAGAAAATAATGACCGCACTTGGGTCTAAACTGAACAATCAAATAATTTAAAATAAAGTTAAGTAGAAAACTAAGAAGTCGTTGCTCCCAGAGCTATAAACGCGAGGTTGGCCTCTATGCTAAACTATTAGTGGTGCGTAGCAAGATTTAGCTAATACTAACGCACTTAGATTACTTCAATAAGTAATAGCGTAACAGCGCTAAGGCTTAGAACTTAAATACTAGCTAGTCAGACGAACGTCGAATAGAGCCGCAGTGATCTGAGACTAAAAGCTCTCTCACCCTGAGAAATTCCTCACTAACCTTTTAAATACAAAACTTGGCTCCACCTCAAATTAGCATAAAGCTGAAACGCGCGCTCATTCTAAAAGAAGTTGAAATAAGAGCTCACAGGAAAGAGAAATTAACATAAAACTTTGTTAGTTTAAACTAAAACTTTACAAAATAAGTAACTGGGAATTTTATGAAATTTTTTCATCTAAATTTTACTGTTTGTAGATCATTGCACAAGAACTGTATGCACAGCAATTGTATATGTGCAGTGGAGCCTTGGACCGGAAACGCCTCACTTCACGGAAAAAGTATCTAAATCAAATTGCCTCGGATGACGAACGGTGTCTCGAGTTATGAACTCTCATGTCAGCAAAATCATTTTGAGGTAACTTATGCCACATAATTAACACTCAGAGACTTTTGAAGACATCATAGTAATATTTTCTGTTGCTTAATTCTCCTTAATAAAGCTTGGAAGTAAATGACTTTTAGAGCCATAAATTCGGCTTAGAAAAAATTATGGACGTTTTGGGTTGCAGGCAGAAACGTTGAGATTTGGGGCACTTAGGAAATTTTTTTTAACTGTGGTAGTCTTTAGGCAAAACTATGGATTAGGAAGTTAACAACCAAGACTGGAAGAAATTATTAAAGAACCATAAAAATGAGATAAATAAAAAAGAACTACAGGAGCTGAAAAAATTACTTCAAAAGAGGAAGAAAGATAAACTATCTAGATTCACTTAATGATATCAACCAGATAAAAGCATAAACATTTGCAGTGAAAATTTTATGTCTCACTTTGAAACATAGGAAAAAAACAAATTGCGACAAATTTTGAGTGAAACGGAAGCTCAGTGAGTCGCGAGTCGAGTAGTGCTCAAATATAAAGAAAAGATAAAAGAAGATGCCTTCCGAAGGGAGTTTTTTTTATGTTTCTCTCATCCAAATAATAACATTTTCCACTGATTTTGCGGTTACGCAATCCACTCTTCATCGTTCAGGTACAGTAAAATTAAATTTTCATCTATTGTATCTGTTTGATATTGTGCTTATCTTTTTTTTTTTGTGTGTGTGTGTTATATTTAATGATTTTCATTTGTTTTGGCTTATGAACTTGTACATAGAGCCCCCTCATCTGTAGTCCAGGAATGAATTAGCCCATTTTACATTAATTCCTATGTGGGGAAAATGTTTCAGTTTACGAAACTTCGATTGACGAATGGCATTCAAGGCCGAATTAAATTCGTGAAGGGAGGTTTTACTTATTTTTTTGACAACTGAAGAGCAGGTTTTTAAGGCTTTCTTGAAAAGTGATATTATTATTTCCAAGAATAATCCTTTAAATCAGACCTAATCAACCTAAAAGACTTTTCGAGGTGCTTTGGAAGCGCATTTATTTTAATAATAACTCCTGTTAAATTGTGCATCTTTAGATAAGTAAGTTAATCGGAACTTTTCAAAATTTTCTGGCCTTTTTTAATAATTTTACGTAAAACACTATTTATTGAATTGAATATTTTTGTAATTAAGAAGTAAATTGCTCATTTTGTAAAAAATATTTTTGTAATTATTCGTAAAACTTGTATTTTTAGTTTGATACTTGCGTGATTATTTAATGTTATTCTTAGGAGACATATTTCTCGCGAGTTTTGCATTTAGTAAATTTAATGGAATTAGAATAGGAGATGAAACATCGCGTAGTTAAATTCTTAGCATGCATAAGGATATACTAATTTTTTGAAAGAATTGTCAATAATCAAAAATTATAAAAATTTTTTAAAAATTACATATGCATGGGAAGGGCAAAACATGATGACTGAACAATTGAGGGGAAGTTAAGCTAATTCCCCCTGATGAGTCGGCATTGTCTCATTCGCTTCTTGGTTGTTAAGTTATTTTTAAATTTAAAATTCTAAATTTACTAAAATTTTTAACTCATATTGGATGTAATTTTAAACTGTGTTTACCTTAACTGCTGGCTCTTGCTTGACAGACGGGAGATTAATTTTACCGAATTTTCTTCATTATCTTCTAGTTTAATTATTCTAATTTTCTATTATAAAAAATTTATTAAATTTAACTCTGTATTGACCCTTATTGGATTTGGTGCATAAATTGCAATGCTAATCAGGTTTAATTTTTGACTTCACGTTAAAATTCTTAATTTTTGGCTAAATATGCGCAAATCAGTTAGAGTTGTATTTATTTATCATAATATTATATTGTTTATATGTGTGCATATACATATATATATTGTTGCGTGCATACTGGTTGGTAATAGATTGAATTCACAAGTCCTATAATAAGTTAATAAAATTTATTTTTATCAAAAGAAATATTTCAGAACTCTGGAATTTTCCACAGAAATATTCGTACAAGTGTTCACAGTATCGTACACTATAATCAGTCAGTTATACTTCAGACTACTAAGAAGTTAAACACAACGCAATGCAAAGCGCATCAAAAGAGAAAGCTAACTCGGATATCTCAGTTCACGAAGGACTAAACAACTCGCAACGACAATTACTAAGTAACTGAGAAGAGCAGATGCTCTCTTTTCGGCCTTAAGTAGTTTCCAACCGGCCGCGAGGTATTTCTAGTAGTCTCTGCTTCTCAAAATTACTGGAAAGCAATAAGAGGATGGAATTACGGTTACAGCTAACATAGCGGTCAATCACATTTATTCAATTTCAATACATATTAACGTGATACAGGGACCGGACCAAAATGTTGCCAAATGGTCTCCAAATTTGCAGCTTTTGGCGATTTTTCGCTAAATTTGGCATTAAAATAAGCGGCCAAAACTGTCATCAGTTTGGCGATATATCACCAAATTACCGAGTTATCCATTTACTCAATGTTAAATGCACTTGCGTCTGTATTCTTATTTTTCCGGCATAGATTTTCTTAAAATTTGTCTCACTCTACATTACACAGAAAAATACAATTTTAATTATAAGCCTACTAAAATTATCTATCTAACTACAAAATTCGTAACAATATATATATTTCAGAGAAAGCGTGAATGTTTGCAGTTGCTAAGTTTTCATAATTTAATTTTTTGTAATGGAGTTTTTTCGCATAAAGGCAGTCGAGCATTCCCATGCGGAAACAAATCATCGTAGCAGCGCTGAGATGCAGCATTCAGTTGCAGCAGTTTTTAATATTGTCAAAAAAATTCGAGCCAAAAATTTCAGGCTATAAACATCGTTTCTATTCATGTAACGCACATATTGAAAATATCCAAGACATATAATATTAAACTAATTAAATAATATTAATAATAATTTAATAATATTTCAAACCCATTAAATAAAGCATAACCACATACACATTTTAAGAAAGGTATATTTCAGTCTTGTGGACACAGGCAAAAAAGAAAAAAAAATTATAGAAGGCCAAGAAATTTTTAAGCTGAAGTCAGAGGCAAGAGGCAAGAAACTCTTATCTTGTTACACTTAGCTTCTGAGAGATTCATGTATTTTTTTATTAAACACCTCTAATATTCCCGTTTTAAAGCTATGAATAAAGATTCAACAAGATTTCAACAGGGGCTGGAAAAAAGATGGTAAGCAGAAAATGATAAGCAGTTTTGAGTAAAATTATGCAAATTTATATTAATAAATTGTAAAAATTAAAATACTCTCTATATGTTTTTACTTGAGTAATAATTATGTTATTAGAATATTTAAAAGCTATAAAATTGACTTATTTTTTAATTAATTTCACTAAATTAATTTATAAATTTTAATCGTTTGCTAATAAGTATCTTTATTTGTTAAATTATTGCAACAGATGAAAAAAAATTCTTCAATGTTATTTAACTGAACTAACTGAGACTCTCAGACTAACTCTTTGTTAAAAATTTAAATTCTTGGAACATGATATTAAGCCAGCACTTGGACCCACGGCACCTTGGGTCACTTGGAAAAAATTCTTCAGTGTTATTTAACTTAACTAACTGAGACTCTTCGACTAACTCTTCGTTAAAAATTTAAATTCTTGGAACATGATATTAAGCCAGCACTTGGACCCACGGCACCTTGAGTCACTTGGAAAAAATTCTTCAATGTTATTTAACTGAACTAACTGAGACCCTCAGACTAGCTCTTTGTAAGAAATTTAAATTCTTGGAACATGATATTAAGCCAGCACTTGGACCCACGGCACCTTGGGTCACTTGGAAAAAAATTCTTCAATGTTATTTAGCTGAACTAACTGAGAGCCTTAGACTAACTCTTTGTAAAAAATTTAAATTCTTGGAACATGATATTAAGCCAGCACTTGGACCCACGGCACCTTGGGTCACTTGGAAAAAAATTCTTCAATGTTATTTAACTGAACTAACTGAGACTCTTAGACTAACTCTTTGTTAAAAATTTAAATTCTTGGAACATGATATTAAGCCAGCACTTGGACTCACGGCACCTTGGGTCACTTGGAATGGTTCACAAATGAAAGAGGGCCGATGCAATTATTAATACTTTTGCTAAAAAGATGTTAGACGCATATAAATTATCTTTTCTCAAAATTATTTATTTCTCTGCTCAAATGTCTTTACTTACTTCGAACTAGTCATGAACACTATTAAATGTTTACGGCTTTTAATAGTTTTGAAATAATTTCGCTTCGGTACAGAACAAAATTTGATTTTTTTTTAAAATTATGTGATTAATTTTTTATTGGTTAAAGAAATTTTTATTTAATAAATACTTTTCAGGGTTTCACTGTTAAAAAATGACAAACGATCTCCTTAAATGACAGAAACAATGGGCATTTTTACCACGTATCCCCACAGGGAAGCCGTTGAAAAACATCTAGCTAGCCAAACGAGCTGTGATCTTAGAAAGTTTAAGAACATTCGCTATAAGAGTATACGAAGTTAAGAGTTTATTGTTTTTAAACTAATTACTTACTTAATAGCTCACGGACCTGGGTAGATCTAAAAGTTTTTGAGTACACATGTGTAAAAAGTTTTTTCAATAAGCTCATCTTCTAGACATGTAGTACTAACTACACTTTTTAATCACTCAACATTTAAACGTGTTGCGAATGTTTCAGCATTTAAAACCTATTATTTGTAACAATAGGCAAAACTAAAAGAATAAATCCGAAAATTTCTTTAGAGGAATCGTATACATTTTTTTACTGTTTATTCATTGAAGGGATACGCTAGTTTTTTATAATATATTTGAAATTGAGTTTTAGCAAGTGATTAAATTTTAGGCTTATAAGGTATTTTTTTAGCTTTCATAGCATGCCTTCGTGGTGTAGTGGTCAGTGCGCTGGGCTTGTAAATCTCCTTCTTCCAAAAAAACCAAATGCCCCTGGAGTGGCGCCCGAACTAAAAAGGGTGGTTGATGGTGATTCTTCACCACCAGGATTTGACAATTGGGTCCTCTAATCCCCAGTCGCCGTTTAAAAGGGAGAGTATATAAGGTATTTATTTCTTCCGCTTTCTTAGCACGCCTTCGTGGTGTAGTGGTCGAGAGGTTCATGGTTCGAGTCCCGGCGAGGGCACTATTCATTTTTTATCTCTGCTGCTTCAAAAAAAATCCTAATATAGCCTAATCCTAACAAGCTAAAGAAGGTCTTAATCCCAAAGAAATAAAACAGCGCTTGGATTACGTATAGAAAGATTCATCTCACTTCTACAGTCAAAGGATAGTTGAGGCAATTTGGCATGGGCCAGGAATCACCCACAGCTGACTCTCACAAAGATCGATTATTGGAGACATTATCGTAAAAACTATTGCTCGTGTTCAAGAGGAAATATTAAGGGATATCAGATTAAAAGTCAAGGGCATAGCAGAAAAACTGAATTTGCCTGGAACAACTAATTTGGCGCATTCTACATAAGCATCTTCACAAGAACAGAGCCTCTGCAAGATAGGAATACTTTAACTTTTTCTGCAATTTAAAACTGCAAAGTGTCAATCCAAAAAGACCCGTGTTTAAGGAGCTTGATGTTCCTTCCCCCTTACAGCGTTTACACTTTCAGATTCCTTTTTTCAGGGGCATACAGGTACTCACTAGCAATGTGAAGAGTATATCGAGATAAATGGAGATAATACTGACAAATAAATTATTAAAATTTCTCTAATTCTTTTGTAAGTCTGGAAATAGGAATGTACCTACATATTTATTTGAGTGATTACTATTTGTCTTAAGCAAAAGTAGGTTCAAAGTAAAAGCAAAAGTAAGGTTCTTTAGTACATTAGAGAATTTATCAATAACATCTTCAACTTTTAAAAGTATACTTAAATGGTAAAGCTGTAGAGTCATTCGGTATTTTTTTAAAGCTGAATTGATGAGAAATGAGCAATGCCCTCTCCAGGACTCGAACCACGGACCTCTCAAATACGCGCAGAGCGTGCTTACCACTACATCACGAAGGCATGCCAAGAAGGCGGGAGAAATAACTTATATACTCCCCTCTCAAAGGGACCCAATCGCCAAATCCTGGTGGAGACATTAGGTATTTTTTTATAGCAGAAGCGATGAAAAATGAGCAGCGCCCTCGCCGGGACTTTCGGACGGACCTCTCGAACACGCGTCGAGCGTGTTGACCACTACACTACGAAGGCATGCCAAGAAGGAGGGAGAAATACCTTATATACTCTCCCTATTAAAGGGCGACTGAGAATTAGGGGACCCAATCGATTAAATTCTGGTGGTGCAGAATCATCCACCACCACCTTTTTTAGTTCAGGCCTCATTTGTAGAGATATTAGGTTATTTGGAAGCAGGAGATGTGAAAAATGAGCAATGCCCTGGCCAGGGCACGAACCACAGACCTCTCGAATTACGCGCCGAGCCTGCTGACCACTACACCCACCACGAAGGCATGGGAAGAAGGCGGGAGAAATATCTCATAAAGCAAATTCATTTAATCCAGAGTCAGGTGTTTTACATCTTAATACTAATTTAACAACTTTTAAAGGCATGTTTAAGTGTTAAAGCAAATTCATTTAATCTAGATTCCGATTTTTCATTTTTTAATGCTATTTTAACAGTCTACTTTTAAAACTGGGAAGTTTTCTCTGTATAGAAGCAGCAGAAGAGAATCTAGAGCAACCAATATTTTTAAAAGAATGTAAATACTCGCGAAATAAATATCCTATGTTACAATAGTGTCTAATCAGTAGCAGTTTCAAAGCTATCTTTTACACGAATTCACATTTCTCGGAATATTTATTTTTAAGTATTTTCTAACATACTTACATTTGCAATTGCAATTTTATTTGCAATGTAATCATTCCTTCATAAGATTACAAAATACTCTCTAATGTATTCAACATTCTAAGTAGATTTTTTTATAAAAATTCTTTGGAAAACCTCAACAGTGTTTTTCCCGTGAACTGAAACGCCTATTCTGCATTTGCCAGCTGAATACTTACTTCGCAAAAGCCCCCTGTAAAATTTATAATTTCATAACACATGGGGTTTAAATAGTACGCCTTTGTATTATACATTCATAAATTTGAAATGTATATACTATTAGGCCGATGTGATTTATATCAGTATTACTCGAAAGAGATTGACACTTTTAATAAAAAATGATGACGTTGCTTTCCTTTGAAATGCAATAAAATGTATAATCTCTTTTTCGGAAAGTTATAAATGATTTTGAGAAAATAAAATTATATTTTGTTACTGTAAGTATTCAAAGACTGGTAAATCTTTGAATTTACCGATAAACCCAAGCATTTAACCAATTTCGGATAGCAAAATTCAATAGCGCCTTGAAGAGAAAAAAAAACTGGAATTTCTAACAGTAAACAATGATAGTTATCAAAACTTACTGCAGCGAACTCGCAGAAACTAGTTCAAAATATAAAAAAAATTAAACGAGTTCACTTTATTGCGCCAATTTAAATAAATTTTTGAAACATTGATAAACCAGATTTCTGTTACTTTAATTTCGTAAAATTTTATTATAATGGTCGTGATCACTTTTAGAAGCACTAATCATTAAATATTGACATTTATCACTGCACTTGCTAATCATTCGATACTTAAGCGTGTTGATATTTATTTCCATTTTTTAAAACCTAATATTTGTAGAGGTTGGAATTTATCGGTAAATTCTAGTACTTACCGTTTTTTAGTATGTCAAATGCTAAGATTAGAGATAAACTCTTGCATAATAACATATATTTGACTTACTAGTTTATTAAAAGTTTAACTTTCTTATGTAACGTAATGGTAATATTCAACCTTCATTTTGAATCCTTACATGTGAAAGTTTGTCTAGTCTTTAAGTTAACTTTCAGCCTAGTTTCATAAGGGTATATTTTATTTGCATTTGCGCTCCCCTTCAGTTCAGACCTACAAGCTTCAATTTCTAAACTGAAATCTGTTACGTCAGTTTTTAGATCGATCCATAATCATACAATGCGTAAGTTTCATTAATGCAATACTGCATCAACAGGAAATCGAATTTCAACCTTAAATTTATTCATAATTCATTTTACATCAACTAACTTTAAATATAGGCTCATTGGAGAAACAAAGTAAGCCAAATTGTAAAACTCTAGCGTAATGAAGAATGAAAAATGATTGTTAATACGCGTTCCATAGTTATACGAAGTTTAAAAATACCCTTAAAGTCAAATGGATTACAATGTAAATAATTCTAATTGAATTTTAACGATCTTAAAAAGAATGTAGTCCACCCCGTTATTTCATAATGAGCCCAATTTCCAATGAGCAAATTTTACAAGGAAACTTTTTTTTTTCTTTCTTGAGAGTAAAATTGTCAGACTGAGTGTTCGGTGCATATTCTTGGAAAACATCTTCGTGACAGCTTAAAGTCCTTACCTTGAACAGGGAGCTGAATGCAGCTATGTTCTGTGGTAGAATACTGTGAATAAGTGGTAGAAGAACTACACTTCAGAGGGATTTAAAATCCTCTTTTATTTAACCACAATTATGTACAGCCACTTCCCAACCCGGGAGGGATACGGAAAATAAAGACCGCACTTGGGACTAAAATGAACAATCAAATTAATTAAAACTAAGGCTAAATAGAAATTAAGTAGTCGTTGCTCACAGAGCTATAACTCAAGGTTGGCCTCTAAACTAAATGGTGCGTAGCAAGATTTAACTAATACTGACGCACTTGGAATTACTTCAATAAGTAATCACGTAACAGCGCTACGGCTTAGAATTTAAATACTAGCTAGTCAGGCGAACGTTGAATAGAGTAACAGTGGTCTGAGATTAAAAGCTCTCTCACACTGAAAGGTTTCTACCTTTCGTTTAAATATAACTTGGCTCCACTTAAAATTAGCATAAAGCTGAAACGCGCGCTTATTCTAACTGGAATTGGAAAGGAGAACAGATAGAAAAGGGAAAATTAAAATAAACTTTGTTAGTTTAACTAAAACCTTACAAAATTTATAATTCCGTTTCAAGAGTGGTAATTTCAAATGATTCTCCGAGGGAATTTCGCTTTTTAACATGGTTAAAATATTTGATTTACTGTCGTTAACATGCCGGTAATGATTCTATATTTAAGTCAACTACAGTTTTTAAAAAAATCGACTTTGCAAACGAAATTCACTTGTGCATTTCTTAATTCCCGAAACATGTTTTAAAAAGGAAGAGATTTAATGAAAGCACGTTAATTATCTGTCATGGATAAAATTATATGCAGCAAATCATATACTTATGAAAGTATGCATTAATCTGCAATATTTAGTAATTATTTCCTCATTTTTCCTACACAATCTTCATTTGAAAAGGAGCCAACCACTTATTTCAGCTTTTCGTCTCAGTAAATTATTGAAATACTGTGTTCAAAATGCTATACCTATACTGGAACATTTCAAATTAAAATCTCCTTCAATAACATTTAACATCTAAAAAGTATTTTAGTAACAAATTTCTTTAGAAATTTTGATGCATTAAGGCTTGAAATGTGCAAAAAAAAAATAATCTCAAATAGTTTGAATAAAGTTTCAGTTATAACATAAAATATGAATACAGAGTTATCAATGAGATAAAAATTAGAAAAAAATAAATTTAAAACAGTATCATTAACACACAAAAGAAAATTGAGAGCTCTGAAATTTGAAGGATTTTATAATACAAATGACCGCATTACAGATTTCTTTGCTAAGATAACACTGGTAAAATACATCCATTAAATAAATTTCTGGCAGCTCTTAGCGTATCAGAATAAAAAAAAAATATAACAAGAAATCTTTATTTTTTAATTGTTTTTTATTTCTTATATTTCTTCTCGTTTTTATATTGTATTATTAAAGGTTGATGTGTTTAACTTAGTTTATTAAAAATTGTATTTATCCTATTAAAAGGCTAAATAATTAAATTTAAAATATAGGTAAAAATGTTTATGTTTGAGATACGTGCAACGGTAGTGGGGATTATATATTTTTCATATTTTTCAAAATTTTCGGTTTTGTTTAGATAGCCCACGTTTTTGTAAATACATTGCTTTGTACAAGCTATTACGTTGGATAATTAAAGCATAATTCCTGTTAATTTGGGAATCAAATTGCAGATTCTGCATTTGCCAGCTGAATGCACTAAATACTTACATTGCGAAAGCATGCACGGATAAATGAGATATTTCTTTGCGAAAGCATGCACGGATAAATGAGATATTTCTTTGCGAACTGAACCCGATAATTAGAAATTTTCGATAAGTCGAATTAAATGTTTCTCTGCAACGAAAGATGTTATAAAAATAGTAAATTATATACTGCTATAAATAGATTTTATTTAAGTCGATTTGTTAAAACGATCCATAAGCCAATCTTGTTCGAAGGAAATTAAAATTCTTCTTACTATTATTTTCATTTTTCAAAACTATGACCTAAATCTTCTTTATAGAAATCTTAAATGCGAAATAATTTGCGTTGCCAGAGTTTTTCCGTTTCATTTAGTAATCCCAACAAGCAAATATGTGTTTGATATTGTGAGTATTTAAAATGTCTTTTGAACACAAATTACAATTTTTTTAGGAATGCAATCTATATTTTTATTTGGAATAAAGAAACAAATCTTCTGTTTGCCATTCTCCAATTATAATTTTATTTTAATATATTTAATACATTTTTTTCAAGAAGTGAACTGAAAATATATTTTAAATTTTGCCTTTTGTTACACTTTTTAATTTTTCTACGTAAATGCCCAGCCTTTGAAAGCGAATGTAATAGGATTAAGTGAAGAGAAAATACTTAATTAACTTTTACTGTCATTTTAAAGGGGATATATACTGTCTAATTCTTCATTAAATGTATGTGCGCTCAAGCTATTTTTAGCAGCATTTTTTGAAATGTAAATAAATATAAATCTGTAAATCTACATTTTAGACCCTGTCAGCGTTACGGTCGGATTATTCTGTACAGAAGGCTGCCTTCTATATTCATTACACATGAAAATTTCTGCTATCTTTTAATGTATGTGATTTCAGTTTGGATGTATATTGGAAGAAAAGAAATTAAGGTACAAAATGAGAGAATCATTTTTAATTAAAATCAAGAAAATACCACTAATTCACGACATTTGAGGAACTTGGAAATTTCAGGGCTAAACCCGTAACGCTCAGAGGGTTAAGTTTCAATATTGTATGTACCGAAACAATTATCATTTCTAATGTAGTCAATAGTTTCGAACTTGTTTTGGTAAAAGTATACAAAAATTATAGTACATATATTTTACTTCCTAATCTAATTCGTCATACGGAATTTGCCTAGAATTGTGGCTACTTTTGAATTTTACTTAAGTCTCATTCGATTATTCGAAATGTTTATGATCCTTTCAGCTATAGGCTTCTCGAAGAATGTCTATATTCCTTGAAATTCTTAAATGAACGTTATTTATAGTTTTAAGCATTTTTATTAAATATTAGAAGCATTGGAGTACTGGACACTAAAAAAGGAAAAAAAAATCTAGTGATAGACACATCATTTCACATTAGCGTATGTTCTAATTACGATATCAAAACTTTTTTATTTCATTATTTTTTATGAATGATAGCTAGAACAATTAAAGTGATTTATTTAAAAATACTGCACTTACTGAACGCTATGCACCTAAAAACGTGTAAGAGTTTTCGCGATAAAGTGACGGTTGTACAGTTTTTCAAGCAATTTTGTCAAAGCACATTGTGCAAAACATAAAGGTGCATTGACATAAGAAAGCGTCTCCGGATCTTACCTAGAATGGTATTCCACTATTTGTAAGAAATGCATTAAAGACTTGCATAAAGACAATGAATGCAAGACTATGTAGGCTAGATAGTATCAAACATCTTGTTTGTATTGAAATTAATGATGATGATTGATGAGAACCAAAGGACGTGTTTAAGAAGCTTGGAAATTACTGACACATGTTAATGGTGCTTTATGTCTTCTCATCCTTTCCGTAGTTTGAGATAAAAAAAAACCTCTTTCATTCTTAAGAAAGGTAGGGATTTACTGTTGCTAAGTTTCTGTGACTTTGAAACTACAGTTTCTTATTCTTCATCTTCCTTTTTCTCGCCAGTTTATTGGGCAGTTTTCTTGCCACGTTTTCACTCTTTCTCCTTTTCTCCTTACAATTTGTTCAGGATTTTCTTACATAATGTTATGAACAGCAAACTCCATATTTTCTGTTTCTCTTTTATCATCTGTACTATAGCTGTCTTTTCCCGCGAATATTCTTTTATCAAATGACATTACGCCAAATTTCTTCTTTTCTTTCTTGTCCCGGAAACGTATTTTGAATTTAGGGAGAATTTTCTCACTTTTTCAATAAATAAAGAATGAGATAGAACGACAAAGTTTTCCTGATATATATGCGAACAATCGTTTTCGTTATCAACTCACTTCGGCGGCGGTAAAATTTTTCTAATCATAAGATATATGTTTCTTAAGGTACTTATTTCAAAAACTAAAGAAAGAAATAAAGTACAAAAACATTTTTTTATTGAGGATGCATTCTTTGAAAACAGGATCACTGTTATAAGAGACCAGAACAACGCATTTAACTTTCACAAACAGGCACCATTAGTGCATATTGTTAAGAATTTTGCACATAGATATCTCTGAAATTATATGTGAAATTGTTGTATTTTTCTGTATAATATAACATGATAAAACTACAAGTGACTCACAGTGAAACTCGAATATCTACTATTTTTCACTTTATGATGTGATAAGTAGTAAAAGAAAACTGATTTAAACAAAATTATAAATTATTTTTATTTACTGCTTTAAAGTATTATAAATTCAGAAGCAATAAAAGCAAAATTTTTTTGCATTAAGTTTGGAAAAAGAGTAACATCAATTCTAATTATTGTTAGAATGAATTTGAATTAGATAAATAAAATTGTGTATTTGATGTTTAAGTCCTTATTTACTGATGGAGATTTAGGGCCGCATCTATACCATTTGGTCAATTACAAAGCAACCGCAGTCTAAGATTTAAAGTTTCATGCTTCAATCGTTGTCTCTCATAAAAATAAAAACACTTACCTAAACCATTTTTGAGCACTCTCTTTAACATAACATTTTCTTTCAGAATTTGTAAATATTTATTCTGATCTATTATTCTAGATTACCTTGCCCAGCGTCTGTCATTGATCCCCATATCATTATATATCCACCGAGTAGGTTTCAATTTTTTTTTCTTTATATTTTTTATTTGGTCTTCTTTAAACATATATTTTCTAATACGAAAGAAAGATGTTAAATTTGAATTCGTCAGTATATAGAACTGTCATTCAAAATCAAAAGATCTTTCTTTTATGAACTTTTTCAAATTTCAAACCTTTCATGCTCAGCAATGGTTTTTCCCAGCCACTCGTCCATTGAAATTTTTTTTTTTTTTTTTTGTTAGAATAATTCTTAGTGTTTTTGGATTAGCTCTATTTCCAAAATACTTTCCGTCTTCCGCAGCCAATTTGGAAGCATTTTATTTAATTCTCTTATGATCCAACACTCTTCAAAATATGTAAAATTTTTGTTTGCTTGGTTTTCATTTATGTTCGATGATGTTTCTTGTTATAAATCTTTAATTAAGTTATATACTATTGAAGGATTTCATTTTACTACTTTTGTAGCATATCTCTAACAGTCTGTCTTTAAAATGCTTTATTATAACCACATGAAGTTCCAAGACGTTTGTTTGTATTGTCTTCCCAGTCTTAATTACCAAACCAAAAATTAGCAGGCAAGGAACTAATTAAACTGATATTGCATCATTGACGACAGGAAACTCATGAAAAATTCTGATATGTTGGCATTTTAAATAAGAAATATCGCAGAATTATCAGCTGTCTGACTTTTATTTTAAGACTAGGTTTTACATATTTTAAGTTTAAAAACTTTTAAAAATTAGTGGTAGGTAACTCTCGTTTCTGTTTATGATAGACCAAAATGTATTCGAACGTTCATTTATAAACGCTACTTTAGTTTGATTTAAATTATTTCTTATTTTGAAAATTGTTTTTATAATGTAAAAATGTAAGTGCAACCGACTTTGAGATACTGTGCCTCTATCTTCGGCCCAACATCGGCCGAGCAGGAAAATCGCGGAGCACTAGTAATTCGATCTATCCTCAAATTCCAGCTAACGCGCTGGCTGCATGGGAAATTTTGCGTGTTCCTTATCTATATCCTTTCTATATAAAATGTAAGTGCTAGCCAGATTCCTTAAGAAGTCTTCCACGAAGGCCTCCCTCTCCTTAGTGATCTAGCCTCCGGGTATTTTGCCGCAGTTAAAATAATTCAGTCCAGTCCATTCGGAAAGGACTAGCTGTATTTATAAATTTAATTTTATTTCACTTATATTAAAATTCAAAATAGCATCTTTTAATGGCAGAATTTCATTTTACTAACATATTTTGAAAGCACGACTAACGTTTTAGTTGTTCTCTAAATAGGCATGCATACACTTGAGTTTGGTCAAATCTATCTACTTAGATTTCATCAGTTTTCTCTTTTTAAGCTGTAGTGAGCCCTCGCTAAATTTCAAAGGAAGCTGTGAGTCATGTTACAGCTGATTTCATTCAATTATTTTATTGCTTTTTGCAAGTTCTGTTTATCTTGGAAGATATTGGTAGATGTAGAGGGGATATTGTATAATATTTTTGCAGAGTCAGATGTCTACTGTTATTAATAAGATATTATAAATATTTACTCCATGTCAATCACAACTATGCGTATACATTAAATTGCGGTTATTTTGTTATGTGTTTTTTATGTTGCTTATATTTATCAACATGTGTTTCTTACATTGCTTATATTTTTATCAGAACACTGTTCCGTGCCATAGAAATCGCGAGAAGCTTTTATTTATGATTTTGGATTTTAATAAATTGAGAGAACTGAGAGTTCAAAAACTGTTGTGAGTGTTTTAAAATGAAAGTAAATAAAGCGTAAGTAAAAAAAAATACAATCCACTGGAATTTTTACAACAAGTGTCTTTATTCTTCAACATTTGGTCCATGTGATCGTGAAGAGTTATTAAACGCATTACGGATAATTATAGATAATTCAGCCTTTGTTTTTTGATATGCTACGACGATGCGTACCAAAAAATGAACCTTCTCAAGATATACTACTGAATTAGCAACCATTAATGAAGTAGATGCATGAGCTTTTCTGGTCATTTACTGTCATGAGATAATTTGTGTTATTATTTTTTATTGAATTAAGAGTTAGATGGGTTGAGTTTTGTTTTCAAAATGTTTAAAATCGCGAGAAAAGTTAATTTACAGCTTGCTGCTACAGAGTTAGGAGAGGTAGTAACAGCTAGAATGGCGGTTACAGATGTGATTAATATTATAAAGACTACTGAAAAGTTGAAAAAAGAACCTGAATTAGTATGTAACCCATAGAGGGTATAATCAAGGACCGGAAATTAGAGACAATCAAGAAGAATAAACAATTAGAATTACAGCTAGAATAACTTTGCTTCATTTTGGTGACGACAAAAGAGTCAGAGTTATTAAAGTAAAATCTCAATGTGGAGTTTACATACGACCCATTTCAAAAATCTGCATTTTATCTATTGATACGTAATCTCATATTAGTGGTTTTTTTAATATGTGATATAATGTTATTATTATATTGTGTTTATATTTTATTTACATTTGAAATAACTGTGTCATTTAATGATTAAATGTAACCATTGCAACGTGGGGCGGAATGTTCTTTACCTAATTATAAAAGCCATTGTACCAGCGCTAGCTAACAAGAAAAAAAAAAGATTAAGTTGCCAATGGAAGTCGCGAACGGCTTTTATTTAAGATTTTGGATTTAAACTGACTGAGAGAATTGAGAGTTCAAAAAATGCTCTGAATATTCTGAAATGAAAGTAAATAAAGCGTAAATAAATAAAAACTTCTGAATTTTTATAACAAGTATCTTTATTCATCAACAAACACGTATGAGAATATTGGATTGATGTGATAAATCATTTTTCAAGCCAAATTGATAAAAAGTTGAAAATTTTTATTATAATTAGCTTTTAAAATAAAAGTGAAACTAGAGAAACGTTAATATACAAATTATGCTGAGAGGAAATTAATTACACTTTTTTAAGTATGTCTAAGAACTTATGTAATGAAGCTGGGATGAATCAGAAACTCTGAAATAGGATCTTTATTTCGGAGTGTGAAAAGAAACATTTTGTAGGAATTATCTCTGTAAATGCAGTAACTGACTGCTAAAATTTATGAGAGGAAACAACTCTCTAGTAAAGAGATTAGTTAAGATTGTGTATATGCAAGTCTTTCACAAATTAATTTTTTAGATGCTTGAATTACATCTATGATTTACAAATAATATAGTTTCTAGAGTAACGAAACAAATGTTTCATTACTCTAGAATATAGTTAGAATATAGTTTAGAATATAGTCTAACTATATTCCTTTCGGAATATAGTTAGATTTGAGATAAAAAATTTAACTGTGTCATTAATTGCATTAAGCTGAAAATTAAAACACATTACAAAAATTGCCATCTTGCAAAGGACTTTTGCGATACCGTCAATAATTTGTGCTTGGTTAGTATTTGATCAAGCCGTATAAAGAAATTTTTGACTAAAACCGCGTTTTATTCAGAATTTACGCTTGTTAAAAATAATGGTGAAAAACTAAGAATATTAAACAGAAATTATTTATTAATTCTTTGACTATATCTCGAAAGGTTTCGTTTAGATGGAGAACGACTACGGGTTTTCTTCCCCTATACACAAGAACACAAAACTAACTGTATGAAATTACTTAAAAAACAAATTATTAAAGTTTTATTTATGATAACATTGTCAGGACTGAGTGTTCTGTGCGTGTTCTTGGCAAACATCTTAAAGTAACTCCTTAAAGTCCTTAAGTCCTGATCTGGAACAGGGAGCTGAATACAGCTATGTTCTGGTTGTAGATACTGTGCTTCAGTTGTATAATAACTGCACTTGAAAGGGATTTAAAATCCTCTTTTATTAAATCAATATTATTTACAAATCACTTCCCAACTCGGGAGGGATACAGAAAGTAAAAGACCACACTTGGGTCTAAATGAACAATTAGATAAATTTAAACTAAAAGCTAAATAGAAATTTAATTGATGTTTGCTCACAGAGCTCTTCGTGGACTTGGCCTCTATACTAATACTAGCGCACTTGGATTTATTTCAATAAGCAATCACGTAGTAAGCACTATGGCTTATAATTTAGCTGCTAGCTGGTCAGGCGAACGTCGAACAGAATGACCGTGATCTGAGACTAAAAGCTCTCTTCACACTGAGAGGTTTCTACCTCTGGTTTAAATAGTACTTGGCTCTACTTCAAATTAGCATACGCTGAAAACGCGCGCTTCTTCTGACGGGAAGTTGAAACTGAGAAGAGATAGAAATATTTAAATTAAAATAAAACTTTGTTAGCTTAAACCTTACAACATCGTCGATTCAGATTTTGCAGGAAGCTGCATTAAGCTGTAAAAATACTGCTAAGAAAAAAAAGTAAGAGAGTTTAGCAATGAAATATTTAATGGTACTGACATGTTGAGTTCGAATCCCTGTCGAAGCAAAATCATTGTTATTTTATGCTACGATGTCAACTGCATTCAATTTATTCAGAAAAGCATACTTAAAGATTATCTCTCAGATTAAAAAAGTAGCAAACTTTACAATAGCAAACTACATAACTCCTCTTTTTCCTTAAACTGTGTATATTTAATAATCTATTAAGCAGTTCATGCGATAAATCAGCAGTTCTCCTTCTAATCTAAGTGTAAATTGCCATTTGCAAAACGTTCCAATTTCAAAGAAAATTTGAATAAATATTTTCTAAGAAAATTCTGTAAAACAACTGCGTGTTTAACAAAATAACTCTACAGAATTAATTCATTTATTGTAGGTATGTTTATATGTTACGTAATAATTTTTTTAAAGTATTTTCTTTATTATTGTACGCGAGCACTTGAGCTACACACTTAAATTTAATTTTCCTTGCAGTATCTGCTCAAGGCTGTACTGACAAAGATGGTAAGAAAAAGCATACAAGACCTACATTTTCTGGCCACCAGATTTATGTTCTGGAGAAAACATTCGAGCAAACTAAATACCTTGCTGGACCGGAAAGAGCCAAGCTTGCCTATGCCTTGGGAATGTCCGAAAGCCAAGTAAAAGTATGCACATAATACTTTAGTTTTAATACTCATAAATCGGAATATGTTATTTACCATTTGGTATCAAATGATAAATTACTCCCCCTTTCCATGAAGATAAAATTATCGCACTTAGAATTGGTTAAGAATTAATATCTTCACAGACTGTTTAATGTTCATGAAGTGCTGCAAAAATTCATTTTTCAGTAAAAAACGAATGTTGGCATTTATTCGGGCAATTTCTAGATTACGTTTTGGCTACGTACGAGTACTTCCCAACAACTTAAAGTAAAGCTTGTGTATATCTTTGAAGGGTTTGAGGATAATTATTTTTATTTCCAAGCTACGGCGTTCCGTGTTCGAATCGTGATGAAAATTGCACACCAGTGGCACAGTGGCAAGACCGCTACACTCTAGTTATTTGATTCGGGTTCAAATCCGAGATAAAGGCAGATAGCCTTAGTGGGCTTTGTAATAATTCATATAATCCAATCCTTGATGAAATTTAGTAGTTTTTATATATAATTTCCCCTTATTTTATACAAAGGACACTTTTTACAGCTTTTGTCATTTCTGTAGAAAAACCACATTATTTCTTGTAAACAGTCTAGGAAGAAATTTATATTAAAAGTAATGGAAAGACTAGAAAAATATTTCACAATAAAATAACTGTATATGGGTTTGATATTATTATTCATATCTAAATGTTTGCGGTAATTAGTTATCACATAACAGTGTTACTTAACTGTTTCAATTTTCTAAACAGATAGCTTTGCGTTTTTTTCTGGTGAATAATAGATGAAGGATATCTGATTTTAAAACATTACCTCATATTTTATGAAGAAGCAGTTCTAGTTTTCTTAGTATTTTCCAAAATATATATATATATATGAATATGCGTATTAAATTTATTAGATTTTTTATTTTTTTTTTCTTCATTTACTTATTGGTGACAGTATGTTTGGCTACATAAGCGAATGTTTACGAAACTTTCAAATATTCTGAAAATTCCTACAGTAACAGGAAAAGCTTTATGCGAAAACCTAAAATCCTTAATTAAAGATCCTGTAAATCATTCGTGATGCTATTAGCCATATTTAAAAAAATTCTTTAGGAATTCGGTTTGAGTTCCATGGCATCGAAGATATTTAATATCAATCTGATGGGATTCTAAGAATATATTAATTTTCTTGCAGACTATTGTAGGCAAACAAATCAGAGTAAATAAGAGAAGAATACTTGAATGGAGGTAAACCATACGACTTGCACAAAACATTTCTTAAATTTCAGTCCAGCCTGAAAATTAATAAATGACAAAATTCAACATTTTTGGGTGTTAAAATCTGGAAGAATTATTTATGAAAATAGGTAGATTATACCAAAATAGGTAAATATGCTAAATTTATTCTACCAAAATCTATTAGAATTTTTCTTGTTCTTCTAAAAAACAAAACGTTGCTTTAGTCTCTTGAACTGAGATTTCCTAACTGATATATAAGATGACTGAATTTTGTTAATTGTTAGTACATCACTCTGAAAGGTTCTTACTTAAAATCTGAATGATTATTTTACATTTAGAAAGTTTTGCAAGGAGACTAGCAATTGTTTACGTTAGTGTTTAATATGGTAAAACACAGAAGGACTATCTAGATAAGGGAATAGAATCTTCGTGGAGAAAATTCCCGATTAAAATTTGAAAAACTTGAACCTTCTATTATACATTTTCTCATTTGTTAGAGGCTTCAGCAAATGATATAATGCAAATTAATATAAAAATGTATATGTTTCCTCCATTTCAGCTTCCAGGTACTTGCAGACTGAAATCATCTAATTGCAATATTCTTCGCTTCTGAAGCCTTTGAGCAAATATCATTCGGAAGAAGAAGGGAAAAATAAAATGCTGTTTAATTTGGAAGGGATTTACCTAGAAATGCTAAGACGTTTTATGAAATATCTCATTCCATAGTTCGAAGATTGAAGGATATAAGTATTGATCGGAGTTATTTTTAAAAGCATTCAGTAAAAATAGCTTTCCTTCAAAGCTTACATTATTCTGAGCACTCCCAGAAGAATGATCACAAACGTTTTAAAGTAATAATTAGAAACATGTCTAGGTACTAAGAAGTTCAACAATAACTACCTTCCATAATTTAAGGAAAAAAGACGAAGTTTTTATTCCAAAGCATTAGAATAAGAACACCGAACACTTTACTTAAAGAATCGTAAAGCACTTAAAAATTCAAGTGTGTAAAAGAAGGTTGGGCTAACTGATTATTAAAACCATATGAATTCTTTACCTGAGGAAAGGAATTGTTTATGGAGGATTCTCAAGTAGACTGGCTCAAAACGAGCCAATCTTCCTTACAATTCTCTGTGAACGTTATAAATGGGGCTACAAATAGGGGACATTATAGATAGGGAAAATTCCTAGAATATCATGCAGAAACCTTTTCGCCAGAGTCTTTAGGAAGACATCCATTCCCTTAAATAAACACTCTTATGTATTTTGGTGACTAGAGAGAATAAACCACAAAAAAGTATTTTACCTAGAATGCAAAATGACTTGAAAAATGTACCATTAATTCAGCCGATTCAGAAAAATGTTATGAGTCCAAATTAACTGCTGAATCCCTGCAGATAATTTAGGAAGAACAATACAAAGTTTCAGTTGCCATTTCTAGTATGATCTGTTTCGCTCTTTGCACTGCTTTTCTTCAGATGTATTTAGTATTACAGCGAAATATTTGCTTTTCATTTGACTTGCAATTTATCGCTGAAAATTTGATATTTTGTCTTTTCTTCTGTTACTGATTGTTTATCACAGGGCTCAACAAAATTAGAGATGTAGGGAATTTAACGAGAACAAGCAACTGCTAGTAAATATGTAACACAGAATAAAAATACAGAATATCCACACCATCCCTGCCTAAATCCTGCATAGCCAGGTTTCTCGCTTGGAATATATAAAAAAATGCGCAAAGAACTGGACCTAATCGACTCATACTTTTTGAGATAAATTGGAAAAAAAGTGTGACATCATATCCGGTGCAAGGAAAAGAAACTTGATATTCAAAATATCCACCACGCCTATCGCAGCATGCATGCGCGTTCCGTGGAATGACCTCAAGGCGTCGTTTAAATCGCATTTAAAATGCTGTATCGAGCAGCTACCGGCAATCTTTGCATGGTGATAATGTTTTACGTATGTACTCATGACATGTACATTATCTTCGGTCAGTGCAATTGTAATGTTTTACGAACGGCTAGAGAGTATGCGCATCGCTACCCATCACTTCGTCCCCTCGATGGGCCAAAGGCATCTGCAGGTTAGACGACAGACTGAGAAATACTAGAAGCATCCATCCAACATACAATCTAAACCGTGTTGGTGGAAAAACTCACGGGGGGGCTTACGTCAGGACTGGAAAATGCAATACTAATACTTCTCCAGATTGAACAAGCGCCCGAACTTAGCACTCGCGCCCTAACCATGGAACTAAATGCGAGTAGCAATACTGTGCACTTACTATTACGGTCAGAGGGCCTACACTCAGTTCGCTGCAGAAACGTACAAGAGCTAAATTCAGATGCCTTTCAGCAACATATTGACTTTTGTGAATGGTGTTGCAACAACATGAAGTCGATAACACTTTCATTGCGCATATCGTGCGAGTGGATGAAGCATACGTGATAGGATGTAAACATATATTTTTGAAAAGTCACAAGGCCATATGCTGTCACGAGTCCAGACGTCATGCAATCCGTCAACAGTGATATGATCCACAGGTCTGTAAATATGCGGACCGGCATGCTTGGACCGCATCTCCTACCTGAACGGCTCACGGGACATTCATGCTTGGTATTTCTCCTGACCGATTCCTAGATAACATATCTTTAACGACAAAATATGATCCGACGCATTTCAATGCTCTTGTACGTAATTGGCTGAATATAGCCTCTGTGTGGAAGTCCAGGTTTTTGGCCCATATCTAATCGTCATGTCTAATATCTTTGGATTTCTTCCTATGGGGCCATCTGAAGAAACTGGTCTATCAAAACCCAGTTACTACACAAAGTGACTTACTTTCTCGTCTTTGTCCTGAGTGTACTTTGGCGGAACCACGCTGCTACAACGTCTTCCTACACATCTTCCTATGTAAACATATACGAATACAGATACAATTTTTTTCTTCCGCCAGGTATATTTTTCTTTTGCATTTATGTCGAAGACTATGGGTCGCACAATACAACACTTTGTGCATTTTACGCATTCCAAAGGAGAAATCTGGTTGAGCAGAGTTTGGGCAGTCTTCACTGGACACCCAGTATATATTTCAAATGGACAAGGAGATAAAAAATTGCACAGGAGAAAAATCATTTTTAATGTAAACTGAGATCGTTTTATAAAAATCGCACCAGATGGAGCATTTTTACAAAAAGCGCATCTTTTGGAGAAGAAAAATTAAGTATTTATAAGGCTTTGTCATCTCTATAATAAGGCGCATAACCACTTAAAATGTGCAAGACATCTTTACACATACGAAGCATTAAATTAATGAGGTGTTCTTGAGGTTTTGGTGATTCTTCCTATCTCTCCATGAAGGACATTTTGCAGCTGCTGGTTCATCAACGGTGATTGTACTCTAGCATCAACTCGTCCACTCAAGCATATTATACTGACTTCAAATCTAAGAAGCATATTGTTCACTCCGTATGTTCTATTTGTACTCCTTCAAACATCTGGTTCACAAGGTGAATATAATGAAATCAGCCGTTGTCATGCATAAAAAGGCTGATTTCTTGATGACAGCAATTTAAGGCACAACATTAAGTCTAAGAAGTTCATTCCTGTAACTTTGAGCATTCAGAGACTCCTTCCGAATGATATACAAGCCAATATTCCCACTTAAGCTTATCCCTGCCGAAACAAACACTTGTCTCTAGCACAACGCAATCTTTCTTTGATTTTTGCTGACTTTTATTGTGTATAACGTTCTTCCCTGATCAGAAGCTGACAATAATCCGGTTCTGGGCTGCATCTAAACCCACTGAAGAAGAGAAATTTGCTTCCCACGGGCCAGCCTCTCGCAATGCTCTTCACCCTAATTTCTTCGAGTTCGACAATGTTAAAATACCTCTGGGACTCAAACAACTGGATTACGTGCGCAGAAGTCTCCCGCGTGAAAGCATTTGTGAACTGTTTTTGGCGACGTTGTTCTTGCAAATACTGTTAAAAGTTATAGTTAAATGTATAAACTGAATATTAGCCCCCAACCGGGATAGTGATTAGTCCCGAGGAAGGCATGAATGTTTGTAAATGTATAGTATCTACGTATGGGCTCTTCCCCCCCCGAGGGGCCTCAGAATTGGGAGGGGAACTTATAGGGTGCTCAAGTTTCTTGCTAGTGACAGGCGCATTTCACTCCCTGCAATGATAAATGTCGTGGGCTTGTGCTGACCGTTGTCTTAAATTTGTGCCTTAAATTGCTGTCATCAAGAAATCAGCTTTTTTAAGCATGACAACGGCTGATTTCATAATACTCACCTTGTGAACCAGATGTTTGACAAGTGAGATTGGCAGCAATAGTACACATATCTGAAACGTCATTTTGGCCTCTTCATCGAAGGAATATTGTCTCCAAATAACGGCCGTGAACTGAGGTACTAGCTCATAAGCCTTCCTTGACTATCTTGTCTTCAAATCCTTTCTGTCTCTTGGAACTAAATCCACAAGCGTGCTATTATACTTCAGCTCACTAAAGTGCTGGAAGTAAAAATCACCTAGCTTCGTTTGACTTTCAATCTTCCTATGGCTTGTCAAGCATTACTTTCTGACAAATTGTGTTGAATCAGCATGGTAGCATGAGAAAGAGTAAGCGAGCGCACCTCTATAATGGCTTCTAACCACGGAAATAAACCAAACGGAATTGTATACTATGACAGCGGGGAGATCTCCAAAGTTACAATATTGAATATTCTGTTCTAAGCAGTTTCTATATTTTAATATTTTTTGTCCAAAATCAGTGTATATCAATAATTCTATTGATTATCTGAAACAATCGCTCAGATTTATGCTTCTTGCTAAATGAAAGCAACCCTTACTCTTCAATGATAAACTTACCAATAGTTCGGATATTATTTAGATTGATAACTGCAGACTCCAAGCGTTATCCTGATTATCTACTTTAAATTCTGATAATTTCAAACATAGCATTATTCACGGTGGTTTCTGTTTACGCTGTGTCTTGAGATTTTCAATCTTTTACCTAGAACTACTCTGCGTTTGAGTGTATTAGACATTGCCCAAGCACAGTCCGCTGGTTTCTTTATATTCCAGGTTCTTGTATTAACAAAATAAAAATAATAATAGTCTGTGTCACCTTCTTCTCTGCATTCGCAGAAGGGAGTACCCCTAAGTCTGAATGCGTTGAGGTATACTGGAAATGGCCCATGACCTGTCAAGAATTGTGTTAGGCTAGCAAGGTGAGTCTTGGTTTCTATATTAACTTTCGGCAATAAGCGAAATGTCCTCCGTCCTACTTCTGCCTCTGACCATTTATCTACCTTACCAATTTTGTGGCAAGCTTATCAAAGTTGGTCTTTAAATGTGAGACCAAGGAAGTTTAATTGGTCGTTCTAGTAATTCTGTGCCACTAGCTTCTTGTATGGCCAGTTTTGTCCTGCGATAGCCGCGAGACTTGACACCGAATCGCTGAGTATGAAAAATTTCTACTGCTGATATGTATTAATATAACTAATTGCAACGCTGACAGCTAGAAACTCTGCTTGGTAAACCGAGTTGTTCAATCCTAGTTTCCTCTTCCAGATGTTGTGTAGCAATTTTCACGTAACACTTAATTATTTAAGTTTGACTTAAGATTAATTTTCATTATTCTAAATTTATGCTACACAACGTTATTTTATTTAATATCTTGTATTTATATTTGCTTCGGTTTAAATTTAATTAGGAGTTTTGGTACTTTAAGATTTGTACGTCTCTTCCACTGGTTACTCGTAAACGCATTGAAACAGACAATGGAATTAGGTGCTTTCCTACGTAATAAACTTGATTTAAAATTACTTAACTTAGGTTGATTCTCATTTAACCTATATCATTGGATGCAGAAAAATTAGCCTTTTAATTTAAGAGTACTTTCAAGTCTCTAGCTTAAACAGTTTTTAAGTTACAGTTAATTATTTAACGAAATTTTTGCACTTCGTGAGATTTTTTTGGTTGAGGGGGAAAGGATTGAAAAGCGTCACTTTTGCAGTTAATTTCTAAGCCTTTGCTTAGGAATTTTGTCCGTTGCTTTAGGGTTGTTAGTTTTCCCGCGCTTATGTCGAATTCTTGGTTCTTCCTTTGGCGGGCTTGGCGAGATTCGAATTTTGTTATAGTTCAACTCCTCGATTTTTGGACGATTGTAGCAGGGGTTTGTTCGAAGTGTAGAGTTTTGGTTTTATTCACCCTTGTGGCGAGTTTTGGCGATATCTAGTGTCCGGACCTGACAAAAAGGGTGTGCAGGTGGGATTGCGAGCTCTTGGGACGTCTTCGCCTTTTCCTTCGGCTGACGAGAAGATATTTTCTCGGGTGCCTTGAGCACTAGTTTTCTACAACAGGGAGGAATGGCTCCTTTCACTTGCTTCTTACTTCATGACTTCTAAGCTTTACTTTAATAGTTCTTTAACAATGAAAAGGAAATAATACTACATTCGGAAATAACAGTCCTTCAAAATGGAAAGAAAATTATTCTTCGTCAATTCTACCGTCTGATGAACTTTCTTAGTCAAATTTTTGCTTGTCAGACTCTGCCTGCCTCTTCAATTTAAAAAGAACAGAAAGCTCAACCCGTCCAAGCTACCTGTGTTCCGACCTGAGTTTCCTGATGGATCTGAAGTTCATAATACAGAAGGCAGCCGCTCGATGAAACTTCAAGTTCCTGCGTACTGGGTATTCTTCGAATGTTCGGTCTCCGCCATGCTGCCGTCAGGTAGTTTTAGTTCCTTCATCTCCAGGTTCACATCATCCATCAGTTAAGAAGTTTTTCTTTTTGAACTTTTAATATTAAATTCTTAAGGAAAGTCTTCATCCAAAAATCACTGGTTTAATTATTTCTGGGATTTTTTTTAAGATTCTATTATTATCAGAATTTAACTTTTTTATTTAAATGTTTGCTGTAAAGAATTTTGAAATGTAGAAAATTTAAATCTTTAATATCTTTGGGGATTTGTTGATTTAACTGAGATCTGAAAAAATTTGTGAGCAGTCTTAAATTGCTCTAGTTAAAAATCTAATTTTTTTTTTCCTTTTGGTGCTTTTTCCTTTTGGTGCAATACTATAATTACTTAACTCTGTACTTAATTATTAGAATTTTTACATGTTCTTGGATAAATAAGGTGTAAGAACCTTACAACTATTAAATGAAATAGAAAATTTTAATTTATATCTTAACTCATAAAAATAGTTATTACTTAACCAATAGTTTTTGAATTGAAGTGGTTATTGTCTAAGTTCGCAGTATTTGTGAAAAACTATATAAATGTTTAGCAATTTGTTTTCTAAATTAATGTTGGTAGTTCCCGGGGACTAGTATAATTTTATGATAGTAAATTTGTTTGATATCAGTGTTTTAAGGAAGGTAATAAACTAAGTGAGTATTATTGATTTCATGTGTTTACTTGAATTTTCTAATAACACAACATAGTTTCACCAGTAGCAAGGCTCTTCGGGTTGTTGAAACGAAATTTAAAAATAAAAACACAACGCAATGCCTAATTTGTTTAGACTACTAGTATTTTACAACTTAGTATTTAACACACTCAAATCTTATAGCACCCTTTTACAGTCTACAGAAGACACTGCTTGTGTCGTTATCCATTTTGGAGCCATCTGTAGAAAGGTTATTATTGTTGCTTTGAATTGGTTCGTAGTTTATGTTGATACCATCTAAGAGATTAAAAGCAGCTGGATGAAGACTATTACAGATGTTTTGCTCCTCATAATCCGAGTAGTGATAACTATGACCCCAGAGTGCTGATATTTGACACAGCCTAGTCACCCTTGCTACAGCTGCCTCACTTTCAACTATCAGATCTAGAGGAGGAATTCCTGCCCGTTGCTGTAGGGCTGGTGTTGACTTGGTACTGTAGGTCCTGCATATTTGCTGTCTGTGAATTGAGAGCAGGTGTTCTCATGTGAGAGGTAAATTCGCCACTCGAGATAACCGCTCCGTATCTGATTACTCTCTCTGTAATGGTTCTATGCGAAATTTTTAATAGCTTAGACTAGATATTCCATTTATGTGAAGTCATACGTCTCATGTTGCTGCTTAGGACGCTAATTCGAGTCTTAAGATTCCTGAAATGTGGAATCCAGGAAAATCTATTGTCGGGTATTAGACCAAGGTATTTCAATTGGAAGAAACATTTTTTACCGATATCCCATGGAGTTTAACACTTGGGTTGAGTCTAAACTCTTTGTTGCGTCCTATGAGTAAAGCTCTAGTTTTCTGTGCCGAAATCTGAAGCTTATGTGCTCCGGCCCATTGAGAGAACAGATCGAGACAGTACTGAGATCTGATTTCGATATTGCTCCTTCCTGCCGCAACTAGCATAAAATCGTCTGCATGTGCTATAATTCAAACATATTCTACGCTACCAAACTGATGAAAAGTCGAGTTTGCCACTATATTCCACAGAGTTGATTCTAGGCATGACCCCTGTGGGAACCCTCTAAAGTCATTTTTGACATAAATGACGCTATTTGATGTTACTTGTACACTTCGATCTTGAAAGTACAAGCGAAGGGTGGTAATAATGGCTGTGGGACAGGTAATATTATGCAGCAAATGTATTATGTCTGGCCACCAAAGGGAGTCAAAGGCTCCCTTTATGTCACTGACTATTGCCAGTGAGTTCAAGTCGTTCTTGTTCCGTTTGATAGAGGCGATTTTAAGTCTTTTATGACATGCTTGGTTGAACTGCCTACTCGGAATGTATATTGTTTGGGGTGAATAACCTTGGTCCTTTCCAAAAAGAAGTTAAGTCTGGAAAGAAAGACTCTTTCCAATACCTTACCGAGCATCCAATACCTTACCGAGTTTCCAATACCTTACTACAATCGCCATGGCATCTCAAATACCGATGTCTGTGTCTGCGATCAGATGGGTTACCAGATCATTACGTATTTGAATGTCCTTTAACTGCTGCACACCATCTCCCGCTACCTACATATAAAAGAGACGTCTGTCACCCGTTCCTTATAATCCTTCGCGCCTCTATGTACCAGTGTATTCCCTTCTGTATTCATGCGTATTAATATGTATATATGTCTTTTTGTTCTTTAAGTGATTATGTGTATGTACCTGTTTTACGTGTAGTGTGTTTATGTATTTTGCGCTTTGTGTCTTATGTATTATTTGTTTATGTATATTTATGTGTTTTCATGTGTATATCTTTTTGCATTTTTACTTTAAGTACTTACCATCTGTAACACCACAGCTTACCTCTTCAATCTGTAATACAACCGTACTAAGGCCCTTGTAAGGCCATGCACTTCCCTTTGACAACCTCGATTAAACTTCAGGTGCAGCCTTGTGGGGCTCCAGGGAGCTATTGCTCTAGTTAGAGGAGGGCGTGGGACACATGCCTGTTTACCTGTGTTAGACACCAGGCGCCCCCGTCCTCCGTAACCTACCTACCTACCTACCTTACCAAGCGCTGGTACCAGACAAACTGGCCAGTAAGATGAAGAAACAGCGGAAGTTTTGCCAGATATTAGAAATAACGCCACCTCTGTCAACTATCTTTTTAGAAAAGTGTTGATATTTCCAGCAACCTGAAATGACAGCGAAGAGTGACACTACGAATTCCCGGTGACTTCGAGCAGACTGGAGTTGGCTTATAGTTCTTGCTGTAATGTGCAAATTCCTGGCATTTGTAGCAGCGTATAATCCTAATGTACAGACGAAGCGGAGAGGACTCAAAACCTGCTAAAAGACAGCTTAACTTAACTAGGTGTTCTGCTGATTTAGGTTCTATGTCTATCACCCAGTTTCTTCGACCGTTTTGCCGGAATGGCTTGCTCGTACTTCATAAACCCTGGTACTCAAGTTGAACAATTGATCTGCAAGTGCTGTTGTTAAATCTTCTTTTCCTGAATTCTCAGGTCCAATTAGCTGAAAGAGGACATTATAAAGTTACGAGAGAATGAGGACTTTATGGAGCAAGCTGAAGACATATCACTAAGCTCTCTCCTTGCCAGCTAATTCCTTAATGGTAGATTCTGAAATAAGAGCCCAAATGCAGTATTAGAACCGAAAATCATGTTGCTGTATACTTATGATTGAGGTATTGTACAGCAGTTCAATTAGTAGAAATGGAGGACGTATTTGAAATACTTTAATAAGTTAAATAAAAAATGTCATTTTTAGTGCTAAAGTAGAATGAAGGTATGTTAACACGGATTTCTTTCATGACCATGAAAGATGCTAACAAAACTTTGGACCACAGGATCGGAAAAAGAGACTCAACCATTAATTAAATCTCACATTAAAGTATTACCTACTACAAAAGATGAAACCCTAAACGTTGATTTCTGTGATATCTGATAGGAAAACGAGAAGGCATTTATGTTTTTGTTGAAAAATTATACATCATCGAATGTAAGCTCCTAAATATGAACATTTTGATATGGAGTATTACTCTTATTCAAACAAAATATTAGTTATTTTAGCGTACCTAATTATGTTAGGTCTTTCCACCTTATTATCTTTGTCTTTCACCAGACATGTCTTTACTTTTCACAAGTAAAACACATTTCTTTTTATCTTATCTTTCTGACATTCTGTTATCATTCGTGCAAAAAAGGCTAGAACTCACTTTCACTCTGAAATTTTATTTACATGTGTTAATGAACTATTTTAAAGGCAAATAATTCTCCATGTCACATGCGTGAACATACCGATCACAATATATCATCCATATATTTCATAACGGGCATAATACAATCTGAACAGCAGATGAATTCTGTGTTACAAGTAAATGCGGCAAAATGAAATAACATTGAATTTAATAAAAATAATCTATGAAATATAATACATGGGCGGTTTTGTAGCCTAACGTATTCCTTTACGTTAAATAACTATTCACATGCTGTTTTTTGCAGGTATGGTTCCAGAATAGGAGAACAAAATGGAGAAAGAAGCACGCAGCAGAAATGGCCAGCGCAAAACGGAAACACGATTCAGAAGCTGAACACTTTAGGCACGAGGACATATCTGACCGAAACGACACCAAGCGTCTCAAACTGAATGTTCTGAGATCTAACTGTAGACACGATGACTCATCGGAGAGCATACTTTGACATCATAGACCATCTGTAAATATGCCTTTTCATGTCAGCAGCGCAACAGCTGTTCTAAAACTAAGTTCTATATATGTATGTCACCACCAAGGCTTCTACATTAAGCAGAATTCACCAGAATACTAGCTTCTCCATTGTTTGATGTCTTCCAATTCAATAAAATCCAAGAACTTCTACATGAATTGGAAAATAGATAGAAAAATTATTAAAATACTCATGAAAGGAACATAAAGACTAATATTCGCAAACTAGTCGCAGAATTGATATTCATTGGGATGTAGCAAAAACGTTGACTAATTGATTTCATGTGCAGTTTCTAAAACTATTTTGAAAGACTCTACTAAGCTCTGTGTTCGTACTTTTGCAATTACAAAATGTGGTGCAAGTTCACATGATAAAATTGTTCCTATTCACATGGTCTTTGTTCGTCTCGCTAATGGGAGTGCAATATTCTGTGACACCTTTAGATAATGAATTCTATATTTGCAATCTAAATTTTAATCTATGAGACAGGATATTGTATGTATGCAGAGATCTGATAAACAGGTGTCATGTTTTGTTAACTATTTGTTCTTTATAAATAATATGAAATATAATTCGTAGAAGCATTTGTTACTGAAAGCAAAATAATATCACCCTAAAGAGATTTAAGAAATGGCATGCATTTAATTAAGAATTTTTCAGTCCTGTAAATTTTATATTTAGGTTTTTCAGATAAATTCTGCTTAATACTATATGTTAATTTACGAAAAGAATTATTTTAGCGTATATTTTTACAATATAGAGAGAAATCTGTCATGGCCGTCACTTCTGAAGAACAGAATCTCTAACCGTTAGCATCATTTCTTAGAGCATAAAAGACATCGGTACTGAGCATTGCTTATATAAGGTGACGACCTCCAAAATAAAACCAAAATCGTCAGAACTATGGGTGGTCATGTTAGGATGGGTCACTGCTTTCTGTTACGTGACACTTTCTGCGGCAAAGTTTCATCTGACTTCAAATGTTTCCGAAAACTTAATTAATTGAAAAATCTATTTTAGTTTTTTCTTATAAGAAAAGTTAAAAAATTAAATTCAGGAAGCGTACCATCTCAACTCTATCTTTTCCCCCCAATGGCGGGCCCAAGTTGTCATAGACGTTGGCCACTACTAAGGCCAGAAGCGGTGGTCATTTTACAATGGCGGCACATTACGTACACTAAATCAGGAAACTGGGTATGCTACACAATACCAAGTATTCACATTTACCGTACGACGATGTCCGCATTGCCACGAACTGTCAGAAAGCTGCTATTGCTTCAGCTTCCATTGAAGTAATCAATGGTTACAGTCTTGTGTTCAATGAACGCACATAAGGGCTTCAAAGGCGTGGGGTTGTCATTTCTCATGAATCCCGCTTTTGCTTAGAGTATCATGATAGAGGTATGCGTGTGTGGTGATATCGTACAGAAGAAGCATTGGAAGTTTGCATTCCCCAGCGTCATAGCGGCCCAGTGCCTAGATAGATGACAGGGCTGTCAATGGGTACACGTTCCATTTATTTCTAGTCCGCATAACTGTTACTTTGACCAGCCACCATTACATTACTAAAGTTTTAATGAATGTGACTGTATCATATTCTCGGATGCTTTATCATCTCGCATTTTAACAGGGCAGTGGTAAACTATATGTTGCTCACGGCGTACTACGTTTTCTTAATTCAAAGGGTACTAGATTCTTGATGTGGTCGCCGCGGTCTCCACATTTCTCCCACAGTAAAAATATTTGGTCAGTGTTGCTGGGATATTGTGGCGGCAACACCTGTTAATCAGTATGACAGGTGAACTCTGGTATACAATTGAAAACACGTTGACCGCTATACTCATAACTGCCATTACAATTTTGTTCGAATGCAGAACCGTACAACAGCTGCTATTGTTGTCAAAAATGTATACTTAGTGAACTTATTTCTTTACGTCCTGTACCTAAATATTATCTGAAATTATAATCACTTCATCCTTCTATTATAACGTATTTGTACAATATGATTCTACTAGCTGTTTTACTTCACAGAGTAGCAAGTTTAATGACTAGCAACATAAACTAATCTTTTAGTAAGACGTGACGTTCGAGTTTTGGGAATCTATACCACACCAGCTGAAAGGGATATGCTCACTTATTTCTGTGCTAAGTCAAAAAATATCGAAGAGAAATTGTGCCGGATCTTAAAAATTACGAAAATTAATCATTTCCCCGTTACCTTTTCTATTATCATCTACTGAAGACAAGAATTCAGACTTTCAGATGACTTATTTTGAGTGATTGTCCTTAACAAACATGATGAGTAGCTTGTCGACAATGAACATATCTAAGATCTCCTTTGGTTTTGATGTTATAAAAGGAGTTAGTCATTTGCGTAAAAATGGATCATTTAAAAAGTTACTTTATTTGCTTTACTTAATGATACACACACTAACCAATGAATTAGAAACCCAAGATCAATATTTTATTGGACCACCTTTTGCACGGATAACTGCTCTCATTCGTTTGGGCATCGAGTCTACGTGCTTCTGGAGTGCATTTACGTACAGAAAATACCATGCATTGGTAGTGCCGCTTTTTAGATCTTGATTGTCTTGAGAGTCTGTCGGATGCATCTTTTCACCATATTTCACACATTTTCTATGAGGTTAAGATCCGGGATATGCGGTGGCCAGGGAAGATGTTGGAAGTCAGACTAATGTTCAGGGAACGCGTTTTGAACACTTCTGGCAGGATATATAGTTGCATTATCGTCCATGAGGTATCCGTCGCCATCAGAGTAAAAATACAACATGCAGGGTTCACTTGATCTGCCAGTATATCTAGGTATCTTATGGCTGTTTGTTTACCCTCGAGGAACACCAGGGCACCACTTCCATGCCATCAGAACATGCCCCATATCATGATACTCCCACCAGACCCTTGCACAGTGCGAGTAAAGCAAGATGTATTCATGGTGTTCTTGCCAAATTCGACATCTTCCACCAGTGCAAAATAAGGTATAGTGCCATTCATCCCACCACATTACCGTTTCCAATCCGCAGATGTCCAGTGGCTTCTTTCCCGATATCATTGCAAACGAATTCTTGCACCTGAAATGAGTGGTTTTCTCACAGGCATCCGACTATGCATTCCTATCTTCAGCAATTTTCTTCGAATGGTTAGAGCTGATATCTGTTGGGAAAAGCCATCGTTGACGATCTGTGTCAGTTGAAGCACAGTAGAGTCCCTGTTCTGCCGTACAATTCGTCGGAGACGCCGCTGATCACACTCTTGGAAAACTGTACTCGAACCGCAGTCGCATCTTCTACAGAAGGACTGTGGGTTCAAATTTTAACTTTTAAAAACCTTTGATATAGCTGCTTTTGAGAAACCAGTAAGATATGCTGTCTTCGAAATTGAGACCTCTGATAAACGGGCACCAATAATAGCCCTTTTTTAAATGGTGAAAGATCTGTGTTTTTTCCCTTTTACTTCATTCACCGTGAAGCACTCTTACACCGTACTTATACTAGCATTCTAACCACGTGTAACCAACGTCATAAAACAATTTGCGTACTTCATACCTAGTACGCATTCAAATGAAAATCTCAAAGGTTTCTAATTCATTAGCCAGTGTGTGCATTTTCCAATAAATGTTTTTTTTTACCATAAGCTTGATAAATAAGATAAACTTTAAACATCCTTAGTAAGCATTTATAAAAAATCTTATACATCGGTTCAAAACTTCTAATTATACTTCTTAGGTACATGATCTCTACATTCAAAATAAAAATAACAATAATAAAATTTGACAGAAATGTGTAGACTAAAAGATTCCACATTTTACACTGAATAAAGGAACAATCGGCAGAGGTTTTTTAAATAATTCTTTTTAACTTCAGTTTTAATTTTGTTCGACAACTTAAGGATTTTAGTTTTATGAATTGACAGCATTAGATTGTAGTTTTATTTAAAAAGTAACCAAAGTTTGCATATAGTTTCGTATATTTTTAGTTATTTAAATTTTTTAAGTTTTTAAGTGTACTTTCTTCTTAAAAGTGCTAAACTGCAATCTGAGGCGACCGAGCGATAAATTTGCTGAACACTGGTAGCTCCGACCTGGTTTCGATTCCATGCGAACGGACTTGCTGTATGGGCTTTTTTATGCTTTCCTCCATGTGTAACGTATATACGAGCCAGTTTTCCTTAGAAAGTTCTCCTTGAAGGCATCTCTACCCTGAGGAAGATAGCTCTAGTGTACTTTGTCATAATCAACTAAACCAAACAAAACCAAAAGTGCAGTCTGAAATGTTTAGATTGAGAGATCATTACGTATTTCAGAGATGCATGTCACTCTTAAGGTTGGTTGTTTTAGACAGATGATCGCGGTGAGATATACGTATTAGCTGTCGACTTTTATTACATATAACCTTCCTTTATTTATGTAACACATAGATAAAGACACTGTTGATAATTTTTATCTTAGCAAAATTTAAAAAATAAATGTTAAACAGGAATAATTTCAGTTATTATCATTTGCTTAAAAGTTCATTTGATATAGTATGCTTGCGTAGCTGGCCTCTATTAAAACATTTCTGTCAGGTATTATAATCACATTCTTCATCTTTGATATGGCATACAAAAATAAATATCAAATTTAATTCGAAAGTGAACGAAATTTTAAAGGAATTCGTTTTTTTTTTAAATCCTTTAAAATCTTCTTAACATTTTAACTATTTATTTAATATTTGAAAATTAAGAAAAATTAGTATTTTTGTAAAATACCGTAATTAATAAGCTGAGCTTTTAAGTTCCATTAAAGTAGTCGTGCGGCCATTCATTGAACATTAAAAAACAATTCAAGGTTAACATAAATTAAAAAGTGATCAAAAGAAATTATTTTTGGAGTCAAACTGAAAACTAGCACCAAGTTTTAATAGCAAATAAATGCAAAATTTGCAAAATTTTTAAAAAATTTGGCATTTAAGCATAATTTGAAGCATAGGACAGAAATGTGATGTAATAAAATGGCATGCCATTTCAAAACTGATCGGTTATTTTTTCAAAATATGTATTAAAGAAAAGTCTGCGAAGTTTCTTCACATTGCTAGATAAATTTGTCCGAAATAATCTAACTTGATCACTTTATTTTCGACTCCCCATATATGCGTTTAACTGTTCTTCAACCCGCCAGTGAATCGAAGTTACCAGATGAGAGATTTTTCGAAAACATTTCTTTTGGTTTTATTAGCGTATTGTTACGTTCTGCTTAGTCACGTTTCTAGAAGTTCTTTAGATATTTCAACCATCAGAATTATGTATAACATCCTCCAGAATTATAGGTTTCGCCAATAGTTCAAACAAATTATTTCCAGCTGAAAATTACTATAAGTAATTAAATGCGCAATATTATAACTATCTGTTTATTTCTAAAATTCCATTTTTCATAAAAATTTCGTTCTAAAAAACATTTAACCTTCTTTCAAGACTATTAAGCAGAAGACATGTATGATTTAAGATATGTTTAAGTCATTAAAATTTCAAGTTTTTTTTTCACATACTTTCTCATTGTTATTTTATCTTACCAGGTAAAATATTGCGAAAACTTAGAAAGCCTTCGAAAGCCGTCCCTTATTTATAGCATGTTTTTTTCTTAAATACCCAAGATTTTCTCACATCTTCTAATTTAAGTTTTAATATCCCCTTCTTATACTTTTAGTTTTAATATCAATTCATATATTTTAAAAAAATATATTTTGTTCTTCGAAGGAAAGCAAATTTTATGTTCTGTTGTTTTGCTACCATCAGTTCTAATCTAAAGTTTGCCTAATTTTAAAGTCGAGATTCATTACTTATTAATGTCCATAGTGACCGAGTTGTACTTTTCCCATGCGCAACATGAATGCCAGCAAATTTCCCGCAGAAAGTCCTTCTCTGTTACTTTATCTATTAAAAGATAAAGATAAAATGAGTTGCTCATTTGAAATTCATAAACTTCCTTACGTCTGTGAATATTGCAATTGAAGAATCAAAATGAAACAAAATCAAAATCTCCTGACTTATGAATTGTCAATACAGAGAAGGTTAGGTTCATACAAACTTAAATAATAATAATAGTCATAGAACCGATGAATTTTTATTATACGGTTTTCTGAAGTTAACTTGTGTAGAGATTATTTAGCGTCACTTGCTGTGCTGACACTACTGAAGTTACGTAGCAATTATTCCGGTACAAATGCTGTTTCATGCATGGACTTGATTTTTTTTTAAGGCAGTGGCTGATATTTTAAAATTTATTATGAAATATTTTGCATTCTGTTACGAATGAATGCTATTTGATGACCATAACTAGAATTAAAAAAAATTAAAGAAGAAAAAAAAAAAGGTCGTAATAAAATCCTCTAAAATGTTCCTCAATTTTATATAATTCTGTGTTAATTAATCTTTTTACTCTAACTTCGAGACTCAAAGAATTACAATCTTTTGAAGTGCTGCTGACTTTTGGATTTCATAATAGATTTCGTAAAATTTCTGCACTGAAAATATTCTTTCGAAAACTCTATTTTTTGCCTAATTACCTTTATTAATACCTTCCACTAATAAAATTGTTACATTTCAAATAATCACACAGATGGCGCCACTACACAAGATCCAATGGATTCACAATATTGCATTCAACTGATATTTTGATATGTCAGGGAGTAAAACTGTTCTAGTTGTTTTTTAACCTAAGTGTTTTATATGATAATAGGATGATGGACATATGCTTTATCAAACAATGCGCCAAGCAAGGAGAAAATGTACCTATTTCTAAGATTCTGTTTTCTTATTCTAAGATTCTGTTTTCCACATATTCAAACTTGTTGTCCCCCTCGCAAAGATATTTGCACGAGGTATTTTTTTCCTTTATATTATATATATATATATATATTAAAGTAAGCATCAAATAATTTATTTAAAAAAATTAAAAAATCAATTAAAATTACAGAGAGGCTGAAACTTTTAAAATTGCATTCAATAACTTAATATATTATGGATAAATATCCAATGCAAGGTGCTTACATTTCCTTCTTAACAATGTCCAGAGAAATAACACATCATGATTTTCTGGAATTCCTTCAACAGTAGTTTCAGCATATCAAACGAGAGTTGCTATTAACTGAAAGGTTATAAATGTCTCAATTCACCACGACAATGATATAAACTCGTCTTTTATCTGCAGGAACGAATTTTTGCTTCGGAAGGGGGTATTAACTGTTAAAATAAAGACCTTTCTTCCTTTGTCCATGATCCATAAAGTATCAAAATTAGTTTTATTAGTCAAAGCTTAATTTCTAGAATTAGAAGTGCCAGAGGACAATGGAAAACAGTCAAGAAAAGTAAACCTAAATGAGTAAATAAAATAAAAATGATAAATAAGAAAAATCAATAAAACGTAAACAGATAAATAGTATATCAATAAATTAAATTGAATGAATGATGATTATCTAAATAAATTAATTAAAATATCAAAGCTTATCTTTTTTAGGGTTCTGGATGGAATTATGATTTCACCAAGAAGTCAGAAGTACTGAAGCCGGGCTCCGGCTAAATTTAAATCCAATTATTATTATATATAATATATAGAACTACAATATTTCGTATGCAATATAAACAACTAATTTAGGAATGTATAAGAAAATTCATGTATTATTCCTCTTAAGTAATTCCACGTTTCTGTTAGGTAGTACTAAAGAAAACTTCTATGCGATCTTGAATAAAAATTTTCCGCGATGCGAAAAACTGTACGAGAAATAAAAAAATCACAGTAACCTCAAATTAACCCTCTATCTGTTACAACAGAGTTGAGCTACTTGGGCTTAGTTTTCTGAAAATAGCATACAATTAGCAATTGATAAACAATATGGTCTTCGAGAAAAAATAGCTAATGTTCGCTGTCGAATTTATTGTTTGATAGTGATGAGGAGTTCGACAAATCTTAACTCTATAAAAAAAGGGTTTTAAATCTTTTTAAATTCCATTTCAAAGGCTTGAAATTCCGTTGGAATTTTTTTAATATGGAAGTTATGTACTAATTTCGGTAAGTCGTCGGAATAGTCTTAGCTGTTTCACGTGAAATAACAGGAAAATACGTGATCGGATGTAGCGTCATCTAATGCCAAGAACGTAAGACATTGAGGATTGAAAGAGAGTTTAATTCTCAATTTTGGCAGCAAATCTCTCCGTGAACAAAAGCATGCACGGGAGGAGCCAAAGTCTGTGCAACCGGTGCGGATGGGAGAATTTAGCGTCGGCAAAGATTTTTGAATATAGAAAAACACCAAGCAGCAAAATTTATGTATGGCAAAATTTTTCGAATTTAGAAGAGGTTCTGAGCATCCAGCTTCAGGAGCGGGAAAATTTTTGGAATTTAGGGAGGCACCGGGCAGCAGAATTTAGAACCCGCAGAGTTTGCACGGTGTTGCAAAATACCTATCTCAATCCTTGGAAAGAGGCGGTTGTTAATTTTGTTCTGCTCTCATTAATATTTTACATATCAACTACACGATATGCTCATAACTACAGCATGGCCTCGTTATTCGTTTAATATGCCACACACAGTATTTAAATCACAGGCTTTACAATTTTTAATCAGTTACTGAAAACTTTGTGCTTACTATCCCAAAATAATTGCAAAATCTGAGATGTAGTATCGTACCAAAAGAAGTGAAGAAGTGAAGAAAATCTAATGATAAATTCACCGAAATTATGTGCAGTAAATGATTCCTGCAAGGCAGAAATGATTAAATGATTGTTTCGACACTCACATTTTTCATAATTTGCTATTACCTGTGTATTTGTCACACTTGGAAAGCATAAATATTTCCATTATATCAAACTTTTGACAATGGGAACTACTTCAATATGGATAGAGCCTGATTACCACTTTTACTGATAAGTCCTTGTCCTAGTTCCCTAGATTTTACGGAGGCCCCAAACCAATCTAAAGTTACTCAAACGCCTAAGATCATCCTAAAATTATTCATAACCTTGTTTTTCTCATGAATACAAAAAACCTGTGCTGAAAGGCCTAATAACCGGGCCTATTAGGTAGAAACTAATATGATATTCAATTTTAAAATTAGACACTATTCTTGAATTCCTGTAACTTGAAAAATATACAATAGATTAATAAATATAATTGAAAATTAAGCAGGATTTTAAATAGCTACCTTTTTGAAAACCAGTTATACATTATTCTGCTATTCACTCCACAATTGTTTTTCTCTTTTCTCCGGGTACATTGTGATTTCGGTAGGAAGGAAACGTATCAGAACTTGAAGTCTCGAAGGGAAAACGCTCAAAAATTTATCACAGGAACTTCATCCACTTCAGTGTTGCTTCATACGGTTCCGCACAGGTGCAATCTACGAATGACGAAAATCAGACGGTGGTCATTTAGTACATGTATTTATTGAGAAAACATTTTATTGTTCAATTAATGAAACCTAGCATTTTTCTGCTGCACGCAGTATGCTTACAGCTCTGAATTTTCAGAAACAATTTTATGTATAATTTTGCAGAGCACTGTTTCCATTTTTTTAAAACTCTCCTACATCAAAAACCTATTTTCATGGATAGCAACAGGAATCGTGTTGAAAATAAACAAGTTCAAAGAAATTGAAACTTAATGGCATAGTAAAATGCAATTGGATGCCGCAAACCGACTGAATAATGCTTTCAACGAAAGTTTTATTTCTCGATATCACTTAGTATTAACAGTTATGAAACTCTTATTAATATTTTTAGTCCAAAGGACCATGAAGTCCATGAAGGACTATTGTTGTTTTGCGATTTTCGTTGGAAACATTGAAAGTCTGAATCACTTTTCAAACTATTGCCACAAAATATTGCAGCCCTGTATTATATTTAAAGAAATTAAATAATGAAGAATCTGCATAAATGCATGTATATTTCTCCAAATGTGATAAAGCAACGGTACTTAGAGCCATCCAATTTTGAATAACGTACATTTCCACCCGAATATACGCACCTGAAAGCCCAAATTTGGAATTTCAAATTTGTTTTATTATCTATTTCATATTTTGTAAAACTTTAACGAATTTTTGATGAACAAACTCAAACGATTTAAAAGCGAGAAATGGCAACACTCTACAAAAAAAAAAAAAAAAAAAACCTTTTTATCTAAAGCGCGGGGAACTGTGTGTCGAAAATTCTAAAGATATAATCATTTTAAAATTATTTTCCGATACTGCTGTTGAACTGAATTTTATGTTTTAACTGCGAAGAACATGATATTTAATAAAGGCAACACACAAAACGTTAAAAAAGTTCCTTTGGACGTAGTTTAAAATCGGAAACCTTTCAGATTTTAATTTTTTTTATTTTGTTTTAACTAATAAGATTAAGATGTATTATGTCCTATGCTACGACAGTAGATCATTCACGATTTGTTTGAGGGATTGTTAAAAACATGTGTATTATTAAATTTTACGGGCAAATAAGCGCAATCTAAAAAGAAAATCCATCTTTTAGGTTGTGTTTAGGTCTCAAGAAGACTGCGTCTCAAGTAAATATTAATGCACGTAGTTGTTATTAGTGACATTCAGACAAAAATTATGTGGAAGTAATGAGACCAAAGCAAATTTAACCAAATTAAAATACTTTTTAACGTATACAACCGATAGGTATACATACAACTAAATTACAGTTTGAGGGTTTCTTTGCAGCATACAAGGACTAAACCCAAACTGCACATTAATGATAGAATTCCGTATCTAAATTCAATTTTTCCGTATTTTAATCAAAGAAATGGCTGATTAAACTGAAAGCTGTCTCATCACTTAATTCGATGTTCAGTGAATTCAAAACAGTTTACTATTAGAGACGTGTTTCTTGCATATTTACTAGATCACCCGACAGGCAAGAGCAAGAACAGACGACTAGTAGGAAATTAACATAGCAGGCAATCCTCACAACTATTTTACCTTCGCAGCTCAACGTCAGGTGCTCATTCTTAAATATCTGCTAAATTTATATACATCTCTTTCAAACTGAAGTGAAACGGAGGGCTGAAGGATTAAAAAAAATAAAATAAGCAGCGAGGTTAAACTTAAAAATTTACTTTATTTAAAAATTTAATTCATTGTAATTTCTCTTAGAAAGTAGATTAACAACATTAGATAAGTTTACTGATAATCTTTCACATACAGCTTCCCCATCTTCTCATAAGCTAGCTTTTCAGAAGAGGATTTTAGTTAAAAATTAAATACACTATTTATACCTACATCCATATTAGCATGAATGCAAAAATGCAAAATAAATTATACTCGTGTTGAAGTGTCAGATATGTCATCGTACTTTCTTTAAGGAAGGCGAGAGGTAAAAGAATCATTTATGTTGTTGCTGTGACTTAGCTAACTTGTCCGACACTAACATCAGCACAATCCCACGAAATTCACCGTGCCAAGAAGTGCAAAATTGCGCCTTTCGTTGGCAAGAGCCTTGAGCAGCATACATGTGACAGTACGACTTTGCTAAGTTCCGCTCCCAATTCTGATGGAGAGCACTCCAGGAGAAGGGCTCCGAAGGTCTCCCACCCCTCTTTCTTTACCATCAACTTTCCAGAGGACTTTCGGCTCACCGCATATTTTAAGTGCCTCCATGCCGCACAGACGCTATACATTTACAAACATCCATGCCTTCTCCGTGAACCAAACCCGGGCCCTTTCGGTACGGCAGTAGCTTCGCTAATCACCAACCCTGTCGAACGGCAGCAGGGCTGTTAAACCATTAATGAAGTCATTTGAGCATCTCTCCTTCTCTTACGTAATTTTTAAAAACTTTTAAAAAATTCTTTCTGCTTGTTACACACAGCATTTTAAGTTAACTATAAAAATGATTGATATTTTTATCTTAAAATATAATAGGTACATAATTAAGGACGGTGATTAAAATAGTCGGCTTAATGATTGGCGAGTTTGAAACTGTAAGAAATTGAAAATTTGTGCCATAAGTATACCAGTTAAAGGCACAAAGCTGAGATTTAAAAAAAATTCGAATATCTATGGCTGCATGCGTAGTTTCCAACGTTCCTTCTCCCATATTTATTGAGACAGTGCCGTTAAAGAACTTGCTGAAATGGCCAGTTGGCAACGTAATCTTTGACCCCAGTTTGCTGCCACGTTTAGAAAAGTAACTCAGTTATAAATTTCTCAAGTATTTCTAATCCTCAGCTAAAAGTTTGAAGTTATCGACATTATTACTAACTTAAGTAAAATATATTATTACTTTTACAAACGCGTAATTAAATCTAAGTCTGAAGGTTGGAATTTTAACGTGTTTTTCCACAAGGACATCTATGATTTTCAGCTATCCTGCTGTCAGTGATGTAGAGACATGGTTCTGGCTCAATTGAAAGGAACCAAATAATTGAAAAGGTCTTCTAAATTTGAAATTAATGTGGCTAATGAAATATTCCCTGGAGTGCTTTCTCTGGAGGTCACGAAGCGTGAACTGAAGAAATCATTCTTCTTTTATAAATGAAACAGGAAGAACTTTCTTATCATGGAACCCAAGCTATAGTGTTTAAATGGTCCTCTGCATTCTAAAAAACTGAAACTTTAATTTCTAAGATCTAAGCTGATATTTAGTTCAAAGAATTGTTTAAAAAGGGAAAATGGTATACATTGACTTGGATTAAGTTATCCCTTTCTAATTAATAATATTTGACTTCAAAGTATAAAACTACACGGGTTTTGATATTTAACGCTAATTAATTTAATATTAATTAAAATAGTATGAACACATTTATGATTTGAATAATGTGATAAAATATTATACTGAAAAAGAAGCTGACTGGCCTATAGAGAACATTTTTCTTATTCATATAACACATCTTTTAAGAATAGATGTAATGATTTCATTTTCTGCTCTTTGGTTAATTATACATATAGAAAATCTGCTCATAGATCATGTACGTACATGAAGAATTTTAAATAAAATTCCGCAAAAAAATCTTCTCTTATTTATAAGGAAAACAAACATATATACGTGGCAAACTGCTCTCTTCAGTACTATTAACTAATGTTAACTTCTTACGTAAATGTGCAATGTCTATCTATGCATGTAAAATACAGATTGATAAAAGATTATCAAATTACTTACTTAATTACTTGACAAGGAAAATCTTTCAACCTTAAACTTTAAATTGATCTGGAGGTTCATGAGCTAATTCTATACATTATAAAATGGTATCAGTTAAAATAAGCTAATAATAACTCCCTGCAGATAATCCCAAAAATATTAAATATTAAGCTGTTGATCACGGAAGGCAAACGTCAAACTCACACAGCATTCTGAAATTTTTGTAAGTTTCAAAACAGAGCTACATCGTCAATTTTTATTTTTATACTTTGAGATATCTATATATTTTGTACATTTGCGTCGATTTAGCAGCTATTTTCTTAATATTATGTATTTTTAAGTGAGCAGAATCCATTGCAAGTTTTTGTATATTGCTTTAGTTTTAATAATTTCTCAGCATTATTGAATGCTTTTCCTCAGTATTTCACCAAATTTATAGTGCACACTCTGAAATAAAGCTATCAAGGTATTTAAACGTCACTTAAATTAATGATTGCATATTTCTTACTTGCACATGTTAACATAAAAGCAAACTTTTTCCGCAGTTGAATTTACATTTTGTATGCAAATTGCAGTTATTTACAATTGCCAAACAAATACTTTTATTCAGTTCGGTAAATGTGTCTGTTGTAAAGTATGTTATTGCTGTCATCTTTTCTTCAGTATAATGCATAGCACGAACGTGAGCATAATATGGGACACCTGCCTACAGTAAGATAATTTTCAGAGTTTCCATAATTCTGACATCACTTCTCAAGCATTAAATTTCTTCTTTTCTACTTAGCTTCATTACCTTAGACTTCATTAGTGAAATGAATATATATGTATTCGTATAAAATATTGTAAAAGCGTGAAAAAACTTAAAAGGGATATAAGTAATAACCATAAATAATTAATAAATGATGCTCATAAAAGAACAGATGCACTGAATTTAAGACCCCGCGTGTACCCGTTCCTTTTTCTATTTTGCATTTTCTTTCTGAAAATCGAACATTTGGGTAGCATTTTGAAATTTTGGAAAATCTCAGATTAGCGCTAAATCGACAAATATTGCTATGTTTCATATATTTTTTCTACGTAATCACAGCTTTTTAGCAGCCAAACTTTCAGCATTCTGTATATTGTAAGGTTTATCCTAATTTTATAACAGTTATTTTAAGTTTATGCACCTTCCCTATCCCTTCTAGCCTCAGCTTACAATTTCCTACCAGAATGTATTTTCAGAAACAAAGTTATTGCAAATGAGTAAGAGTAGTATTTAAATCGATGCTTCACTGATTTCGTTAGAGACCCCGAGTTCCTGACTAGCGCGCGTTTGCCTTTGGCTACGTTTCTTTCTAAGCTATTAGTACGCTCGGCCGTACTTTAGGCCTTTGTTAGCTTCGCCGACTTTATTGAGATTTAGAGGCCAGCTACTTAGAATCTTGATAGCTTCGGCTACATCTTTTAGTTAAGCATTAGTTAAGTTTAAATTCTTATTAATTTGATTTCAAGCCGCAGTGAAGGCTTTTCTGCATGCTCCGAGATAGGAGCAGACTGTGTTCATCATTATTTTGAGAAATAAAGGGTAGTTAACCCTTCTTGGGTCTTACGTCTCTGTTCACACACTCAAGCGATTGTTCGCTTATCAGCGTAAGGGGTTTCTCATATTGAACTGTGAAATAAAAGGCGGAACACTACAATATTAATAAGAAGAAGTGTACTTTTTTCCCAGAAATATTGACAGTTAAGGTTGAAAGATCTTTCTTGTAAGAATTTCAAAACCAAACCCTTAGATAAAAGAAAATGTAACGAATTCAGAAAATTCAAAGGCTACCTACTTGTGGTAACGTATCAAAAGTAACTCGTCAATTCAGTTTTAAAACCTTCACCGATTCTTAGTTCAACACATCAGCTATCGCAATCAATCTATCAAATATGGCGCAATAGGAGAAATACTGAATTATTTTATGGAAGAAATTAATTGGGATATTCGATTATTTTTAGCGAAGATAGGTGTGTATCCAAACGGTGGGGAAAAGAAAAGAAAATGGCTGATATTTTAGATTCAAAACCACATGCAAATGCTATAACCACAGCTGATCGTAAGTCTTAAATTTGGTGATAAAGATTCCATATACCATTGCCTTCCAGACGAATCTTGAAAGGATTTTTACAGAATCGAATATATCTTACAAGGCATTAGAATCGCTGTTTTAACAGCATACACCAAAAACGTTAAATACTAGGGAAACAAATTTCGTTCGCGCAGGTGAAGAAGAAGGTTCTAATTAATCTCCGAAACTATTGTACTCAATTTACGCACACTACCCTGGTTCCTGTTGCCTATTTAGAATATGTTTAGCATTTATTAGGTTTATTTATCATTAGATATGTTGTTAATTACGTATTAATAGCGTATGAGAAAACTAAAAAAGTAATATCTCAAGCGTATGGAGATGTCGTTATTGCAATCGCTGACATAGTTGCCAGTATATGCTGAAATGTACAGAGGAAAATCTCCAGTGGTATTGCAAAGGAAAGGAAGTGGGCATTGGCAACAAAACAAATGGCGGAAGAAATTCATTCTGAAACAGTGCCCAGGTCAAGATCCATTGCATCGAAGTAAACTTTAATAGTGCTAAAGAAGTTTTTCAGTTGTAACAAACAAGCTGCTTCAGGAGAAAAGTAACAGAGAGTGACAAGGATACAACAAAAATGAAAAGTGATATCCACCATATCGATCTCCTGCGACCACTTCTGCTTGTGAAATAGGAGATGGGCAACAATGTTCCATTTTCTTTCTTTGGATCGTTTTTCTCTTTCAGCTCAGCAGTCTGCTTACCGCTGCTTAACGACTTTTTTTTCACAATAAAAAATATATTTCTTTTTAAACCTTAACCTTAATGAAACAGACGTTGTTTCGGCACTCTTATCAGAATGTTCTTCCTTTCAATACTTGTCGTTTATCTTTATCCATACCCTTCCTTTCGCGTTACGTCGGGTGTCAATTCTTTCACAAGGTCCGTTTTCAATCCTTTGCATTCAATTCTTCTCATTCTTTCATTTCCGTTCTTTCTGCATGATCCAAAAGTCCGATTACAATTTGGCAACTGTATTACGCGACTTTATTAACTGCATCTCCAGCAATTTTGATATATTTTTCTCCTTTGTAATGATCGCGGGAGAAAGAAGATCCTTAATCCCTCAAAGCTTGCAGGCAGCGAATATGAAACACATACTGACAAACACGACAACAGTTTCTGCGTAGTCGATTGGGTAACGATTTTAACAGAAAGTACCGAACTGCTCAGACAAAATAAATTATCCTTCGTTTTTTCGTTCGGACACAAAGAATAAAAATGGCGGGTGCATCTAATATTGAATTTGATATTTGGAGAGATGTCTAATTACTATGAAAGGAAGCAAAATGTCTTTCTCTAGATCGAGGAGCAGAGATCATCAAATTCTAAACTAAGAAAAATGATAGTGTTCTAAAAACTAGAATGAGAAGACAATTAGATTTTTTTTCCTTTCGTAAACTTTAAGTTTTTTAATCTATTTATAACTGTTGAGTTAACATTCCAAATTGTAAATTATTAGTGCAAAATTGAAGTTTAATAATAACAGCAGCTTCTATTATTATCACATATTTATGTGCTGTCATCTCCTTAAGTAAAATTCATAAAAATAAATTGTGAATCTACAAAGTTATTGCACAAAATTCATTTTCCCTCTTTAGTGGACATTTTAGAAAAGGGCGCTTCCCAGTTTATAAGCTTGTCATTGACATCTAATTCAAGTATCGAATAACTAAAATGTTATACTTAAACTGTTAGTTCATTCTAAAAGAAGGGTGTAAGAAAATATTAAAAGCAATTACGCCATCGTTAATAAACGATTTTATTTTAATTTTAAATATATCATAGTATTTCAATTATAAAAATGAAATTGTGAACCTTGCTTCGAGTTTTTCTGCTTCTAGCTTTTATGAAGTGCACTTAACTGTCTTAATATGTTAATGTATTTAATTTGTAAATATCTGTTCTTTACAGCAGTCATATTTTATTTATACAAATACCAGACATTTGACCACTAAACCATTAGCCTTGGTCTTACTTCCCAATACTTAATAACAATAGAATTAAAAGATAATAGCGCGATGCATTCGTCAATATGCTCCTTATCCATAGACTGTCCAGAATTACAAACAGTACATACAGATGAGTGCTTAAGTCGAATTTTAAAAAGATGAGCATTCAGACAATCGTGCCGAGTCAAAAGACGAAAGAAAGCCATGGTTACAGGACGAGGAAAACTTGCAGTAACTGGCTTTGAACTAGTAAGACACTCCCAAGCCTTTCCCTTAGGTTAATTTGATAAGTAGGAGGCAAACACCCTCTTAAATTCTAATTTAATTAGGAGTTTTGAAGAATTAAAAGTAATATGGTTATGAATGGTTTGTAGAACAGTCGTTCCTTTCTTTGCCAGGAAATCGGCTCTTTCATTTCCCTCGACGTCACAATGAGCAGGAATCCACTGCAAGATAGTTGAGTCAGCCAAAGTGTTGAGAATCTTCTTACATTCATAAATTCGTTCGAAAGTACAAAATATATTGCTTGAGATAGCCTGAAAAGCGGCTTTGCTATCAGACAAAATAAGAGGCCGAGGAAAATTGCGTTTCCCAGCGCTTAATTGCTTCAGAACAATAAATATAGCCTCAACTTCACCATCAAAACTGGTAGTATCTCTTCCCAGTGCCGCATCAGCTCCAATTTCTCTCAATCATGAATCTTACGGCAGTCATATAAAACAGGTTAAAAGTCAGTTAAGGCAGGTTAAAAGACAGATTAAAGATTAAAAATCATGTAAGATTGGTCTTTTTAACCTGTCTTTTACAAGACAGGTTAAAAATATTTTTGATAATTCTCTTATTAATCAGAAATGGTAAGAATTTCAGCGTTCAATTTCATTTTCTTTCAAGGTAGAGAGTTTCGAAACTTTCTTTCATCTTAATTAGAAATTTTCAGTTTCTTTGGCATCCTAAGCTTCTTTGCCATTTTAAGTAATTTACTGCAGAATGTGGCATAGCAATTAATTTTTCACTTTGAATCTATACTAAATCTTAATATCAGTCGTTTTCTTCGAGACTTCGGATAAAACGTCTAAGATTCTATTATTATTTACTTCGTTTAATAATTTTTTGCTTTGTTTACCTCTTTTCTCCTTTCCACTCGAATGCGCAATACCTAGTGGGAACATTCTACAGAAACGTGAGCTAATATATGCCACTAAAACAATTTTGTAAATAATTTCTGATTCAGCACTATATTGCTCTGTGCGACTGCAAGCTTCAAGCCTTTAAGCAAAAGACGTTTGCCTACTTACGTTACTTTCCTGGTAACTTTTTATGTATAAGTTTGGTGAAGTGTGTTAAATATTGTAAGCTTATGAGTTCCGAATATGAAAATATATAACAATACAGTGAAATTTTTCCGGCTATTTAAAAGCTAGAAAGAAAGTTATAGTTGATACTTAAGAATATTTTAAATGTAAACCTATTACCTATCTTAAATATTTTGCTTTCCCCTTTCCTAAAACGAAGTATTTAATGCCAATTGCCTTTGAAATCAAGGATTTTATAATCAAGTATTAATATGAATTGCCTTTGAAATCAAGGAGTTATTATTTGAATATATTTTATATACTATAGGTATTGAATTAGGAAGCATATTTAATAATTCAGGAGTTTCAATGTAATCTTAAATTTTCTGTTGGATTTTGAATATTCAGTCTCATTTCAAAATCAAAATTGTGTATTATGAAGAAATAATATGAAGTTAGGTATACAAAAACCCCTATAAAACACTCTTGTATGTGATATCGAATATCAAATTAACAAGCGTAATATACTTGTTAGTTTACTTCGGTATAACAATTCAATTTTATTCCTGAGTGAACTGTTGCACCAAAACACGAAAAACTTTATCTACAGGTACTTAAACTTCTGTATATGTGTAATTAATTGTTAGTGACATTGGTGAAGAAATTAACTTTTCCAATAAGACAAGAAATTTAAACGAGATTAAGAATTCAGTTTTCGTATATTTATACAAAATCCTTTCTCAGATGAAATTACAAGTTTCACACACACATAGCACCTAGAACAAATGAAGAAACTGTCATCTGTTCATTTTGTCCTCCTGAGAGAAATACCCCAAGAATTCTCATAGAGAATTCTTAAATCTAACCGTTATATTACAATGAATGTGGTTCATGATCTTCCGTTTCTGTATGGTCTAGAATAAAAAATCTGTCATGCATGATGAGTTACAAGTTTCTTGGTCATGATGTTTGTGGATTTAAATAGTTTTAGAACATTGTTTCTCAGGACCACAGGCGAACCATTTAGATTCTATGATGAGTATGTAATTTTCTTAATTATTTTCCATAATCACTGTAATGCTCAAAGATATTAGCACATGCTAGACGTCCTTCTCCAAAATCCGGTTCATTTATCACTACAGATCTTCCTATAACACTGGTTGGACCTGCCAAAGGTAATGATGGGTCTGTAAAATAATATCGAGCTATTTGTTGCTTATTACCTTGGACCCCAAAAGGAGGAATATCCAAATAACCTAGTTTTCCTGAAAAATCTCCTATTTGACACCTTTGTGATGCCACTCCGGAGCAGTGACTGAAATAATAACCATCGACGCTAACATTATAAGGGTTAAATACTGATCCTGCTTGAAGACAATCTATTCCACTCAAACTAAATCTCTGACCAGTTGGAATAGCTCTTTCATTTACATGCCATGGATGATGGTAAGTTTTCGTATGAGATGCGCCAGATGGATACGATAATTCTAAATATACTGAAGTATCCGCCGAAAGATCATCTCGATCTTGACGCAAAATGAGTTGCCCTTGCAATGGGAAATCGAATGTAGCAAATGCTGTAACTACTCGTCTGCCTGATAGTTCAACATTAGCGCAAGCTAGAGGTCGTCCGTCGGGATAATAAATTACAACTGCTCTACCAACAATGCTATTCACTCCGAACAATGACAGCTGAGAATCATAAACTTGTTGAAAATGTTTCTCGCGATTATGCAATGGTCCATACTTCCCACTCAGATCCCCTACTGCATATTGATCAGCGCTGCCTTTGCTTGGTTCAGGGACAGCATCAGGAGATTTTTTTAAAGGATTATAAATAGTAGTTTTAACATTTGGGCAAACTTCTGTCTTATCACCTCTGAAAATCAATGGCAACTCATCTATTCCATAACTATAGGCTTTCCTGTTAAGATCACTCAAATTAATGGTCACGAGAGTGGGATCAAAAGCTGACTCCTGACGAAACGATATTTCTCCAGCAACTTCGGAATCAAACTTAGCCATAGCTTGTCTCGGCTCCACTGCTGTTAAACGACCACATGCTAAAGGCTCAGATGGATCAATATCAGAATAAATGACAATGTACAAATTATTCTGAACACGTTCTAAAACTGGTGCTGACACAACTGTGTGGTACGTGCGACCTGTAATTGCATTAGGCTCTCTTCCTACAGCAGCATATCCAACGGTTTCAGAGATGTGAAAAAAGGGCGTAGCTTGAAGGTTAGCACAGCGCGTAATTTCATTCTGATAGATAGCTGTAGGTGATTCCGTCGGACTAGATACGGTTTGCAGTATAGCCCATCGATGAATGGAATCTCGTCGTGTACCGTTGACATACCACAACTGAGATAAAATACCAGTTCCAAATCCACTTTGTCTTACAATTACTATTCCACCCAGTGGTGTGGAAATTTTGGCTTGATAGGTTCGTATTCTTGAAGTGGGCTGTATGACAGCACATGAGAGTCTACCAGTTTCAGGACTGCGTAACACAAGGGTTCTTCCTAATATTGAAGCGTTTCCAATCAGTTTTAAATTTGAAAGTAGAACCATATCTTGTCCCGCAGTAACAGGCCCATGGGTTTCTGTGAAGTCCACATACCTAAAAATAAGTAATAATCACATATTAATAGTTGGTCACTTTTTGGTAGAAACAATAAGAGAAAAGGCATTTTTACATCGAACATACACTTTTGTTCATAAATTTCAATACATTCTGGATTTTTAACTAATAAATGATTTTTTGTGTTCTTAATTGAATTTTTTATTTAAGGATCATCCGTATAAATCAGTTTACTGCTATAATAAATTATATGTATTTTCTTAAAATGGAAATTTGAAAATCATGTAAATTTGTGAAAGGTGTAAGGTTCCTTTATATTAAGTAACCAATTATTTTATGTGTTCGATATTTACTATCACTTCTTCCTTCCGTTTTCCTTCCAGAATGCAAATTAGTTCACGAGTATTTATAGTGAGATTTTTAGATTGTAAGACAGAGCGTATTTTGCCTCTCGAGGCCACGTCGCTGGGTTGCTAGATCAGATAAGATTCGTAGTCTTCGGCCTTGCATGATAATTGCCTATAGTGAATCTGTACGCCACTTAGACAAGTGAGCCAACTTCGCGTTAAACTCTGTAGCATTCGGCTACTAGCTTACTTGAATTTAAATTCATATTTGATTATTCATTTAATTTATCTCCCATAAATGGTGGCAGAGCTTGTAAGCACCAGGAGTGCCTTCTGTTCTTCTTAGTTTTAAATAAAGAATCCTAGTTTTAAGTTAGTCCTAGTTTTAAGTCCTATTTAGTATTTGTTTTAGTTAAAGGGCCCTAATTTTAAGTCCTAGTTAGTGTTCTTCCTAGTTTTAATTAAAGGATAAAGGTTGTTTAAAACCTTTCCAAGTTTCAGTTGTTATTTTATACTTAGCGATAGTTCATTTAACGCCTTTTAAGAGTTTGGTCATTGTATGAATGATTGCAAAACATGCCAAACTTTAGACAGGGCTAAGCATAAAAGTATCTAAAGAGCAACAAACATCAAAAGTATTCATATGTGCCAGGCTTATTCTTTAAAGCCTAGACTTTAGTTCTTATTCTTTAAAGGCAATCTTATTCTTTAAAGCCTAGACTTTAGTTCTGAAGTAATTTTAAAATCAGAAAGAGCTTTCTTTTATTATCGTATTTTGTAAACTAACGTATTGTTATCAAACTGGCTTCAGATATCTCGTAAAATTAACTAAGCACATACTGCAGTTCAAGTTAGAAAAGGATTTCGAAGTCTGCTCGGGAATCGTTCTATGTACCTCCTTTGAGTAGCTACCTCGTTTTAACCACAGTCCTATAGATAAAATGCATATCAGAGAACTCCGCTTTCGTGTAGCAATATATACCGCTTGAAATTCGCATGGTAATTGATAATTTAAGGTTAGCAGAATGCTCTTGCCTACTGCTAAACAACGCCCTATACTACCTCAACGCGCTATTTCAGCACACTCATTCCATTGCAAAATCTGCTTATTTCGTTCCTATCCACCTACCTTTGCTATACATATTTTGTATATTTCAAGAATCTCTATATTTAAAAAGGGAATCTTGAAATCTTGAAACACAAATGAAGGACTATATTCTTAATTTATGATTCAAATAATTAAGAAAATTTTACAAGGGCAGTTTGCAGTAATTATCAGGTTTGAACATGAGTAACAAAGACTTTATCATGTTCAACTTACTTAGAATCACAAATTAAAAAAATAGACAAAGAAAATTTTATGGAGGATTCATTTTCCCATTGAAACTGTTTACAGTGAGTTTTTTTTTAAATCTAAAATGTATTGGTAAAAATATCAGGGTGAAAGTTTTTTGTGTTACCAAATTAACTTTTAAGTTCCTAAGATGTGTGTAAAGATACGAAATGATAAGTAAGGATTCAAAATATATTGTGGCATCTTTACAACTAAAAAGGGATTTCATCCTCAATTGTTACTATTTTAGATTTCTTAACGTACTTCTTAACGTTCTATATATACGTACATTCTACCGATCTTTTCGTCACTGCAAGGATTTTCAGTTCCTGGAACAGCTGGAAATTCATGAATTTTCCAACGAAATTTCTCTCCATAGGTGCCACCTCTTAAAAACACTCTAATAGCAGTTCCTTTGGGGTCATCTAAAAACTCTACATTCCCTTGAAGACCTCCAGAATCGATGCTTGCCACGAGTCCATTGCTACTGGTAGATACCACTTGTGACTCTGAAAAAAGAAAATTTCTTTTCACAAAAGTGGTTTAACAAAAGTATAGGCATTACTTTTAAAACAAAATAAAGAGGCTTTTTTCTTTCTAATCAAAAAAGAGCCGGATATTTTTAAAGGGTATCTTATTTTTCTGCGTCTGATTTATATAATACGTAGCATCTATATTATATGTCTAAATTTAATTTATTAAAAATTATTGTAAATGCAGTACAAAGAAATTTAACTCAGCATAATATAAATTTACGTGTGGATAGAGAAAATGGTTTTTAATTATTAGTAAAGGGAAATCTGCAATTTTATATGTAGATGAGGAAAGAAAGTACACTGCTCGACATTGAAACTGCAACACCAACAAGGAGTGGTCAGAAACTGATGAAATTTGGACAAAAGACAGAGACAGTAAGCAGCAATAAGTAATCTTTATTTCGAAATGATAGTCAGAATACAGAGCAAGAACGGCAACGGCTCAGTAGGATGTAGGACCACCACGGACAGCGATGCACGAAGAAACACGTCTAGGCATTGAGTCAATAAGAGTGCGGATGGTCTCCATTCCTTTTCAACCATTTGCCACAGTTTGTCTTCTGAACGATGTAGGGGAAGAGTCTGCAAACGGCGTCCAATCACATCCCACACATGTTCGATTGGTGACAGGTCAGGAGAGTACGGTGACCAAGGAAGCATCTGTATACCTTGTGCAGTACATTTTCCAAGTATCGCTGGGCCGTCATAGTGCCCTGAATACGAACTAGAGGTGACCTGGAATCGTAGGCAATAACGCCCCAAACCATTATGCCACGTTGTCGCGCGGTGGGGCGTTAAAGAGTTACTGCCGGATTAGATCTGTCTCCACGTCGACGCCACACACGTATGCGGCGACTGTCACTGGATAAACAGAAGCGTGACTCATCTGAGAACACGACGTTTCGCCATTCTGTCATCCACATCGCTCCAGTCCGGCACCATTCTAAACGTTGGCATCTATGCTGCGGGGTCAATGGGAGTCGTCTTAACGGACGGGTGCAGGCCACGTTCACCCAAGACATGAAATGGTTCTGGTTGACTCGGGAACATCCAGGGTATCTTGCACATGCTGCAGAATCGCGGTACAAGTGACTTGCGGGACTGCCACAGCTTGTTGGCGGATGCGTCGATCCACGCGTGCTGACGTCAGTCTGGCTGCACCTGCACCTGTCCTTCTTCCCACATTTCCTTGTTCCAACCATGTTCGCCATAGCCGATGCACCATGCTCGCACCCATGTGGGTATCAGCTGCGATTTGACATAAGGACCAACCCGCCCTTCTCAGTCCGATCACCATACCCCTCGCAAAATCGTCTATCTGCTGGAAGTGCCTTCGTTGACGGCGGTCTGGCATTCTCTCCTATTACACGTATCCTCCGGGACAAAAACCAACTTTCTTCGATAGTTCGTCTGGCAGAAATAACGACACGAATATTGCCCATTCTGCACGTTCCTTCCATTATATCTTACTTCACGTGCGTCGGAGATCTGCGCATTTCACATCATTCGCGTAACTCAGTGACGTGCGTCTACTCTAAAATTTGCATAAATTTCTGACCGCTTCTTCTTGGTGTTGCATTTTCAATGTTGAGCAGTGTATTTAATATCAACAATGAATTCAATAATAGGCACAAATATATTTACTTTAAAAAATAACAATTAAAATTTCAAGCACTAATAACATTCTGCTAATATTTCTTTCAGAGATATTTTCTGACTTCCAGTTATCAAATATCGACTACCATATACAGGGGAATCACCTAAAGTTTGCTCTATAATTATTTGTAAAATAAAAGGTGCTGATATGCTGATTTCATAGAACAGGCATTTAGACTAGAGCTCATCATTTTAGCCCATACACGGGTTTTAATGATTACTATATTGTGTAATTTTGAAAAAAGCTACAATTTTTCAAATGAAACAATATGTATTAACGTCAATAAAATAAAACTAGAGGAAATTATAAGGCCACTGGCACTTTTTTCCGGATTGTAGTGCAAGTTGTTTATATCACAACTGTAAAATACCGACAGTTCCATTTAACTTCGTAGTTACTTTCTGCAATACTCAAGTGGCTGCAATATATTGTTTGCCTACATTTGCTTTGCTTTAAACTGCTTGTTGTGACTTTCTTGTCAGTATTTTGTGATAGTTCATAGAAGCAAGTCGTACTACGAATAATACCGGAAAAGCCGACATGATCATGGTGTATAGGGAATATACGAAAAATGCTATTTGTTCTTGCAATGTGTATACTGAAAGATATCCCAAAAGACGTCAACCATCTCAACAATTATTTGTGAACCGTTTTCAATCTATTACTGAAAACTGAAAGTGTAATGGAAAAAATCGAGTAACTGCATTGTTGAAGGTGAAATAGATGGAATTGATATTCTAGCTCCTCTTACTGTACACCTGCAACTTAGTACCCGAATATCGTAAGAAGGAGCAGACAACTGTCGACATTTACAATTCTAGTATTATGATAGCTCCTTAGCTACTTGCACTGCTTTGAAAATTCATCATTGACATTCCGATTTCTTCTAGTTTTTTTAATTGATGTCAATAGGCATTGCACTAATTGAAAAAATGTAATAAAAGGTATATATTCTTAATATTTTGGGTGGGTTTTAGTCTTGATTGAAATTCTGTAAAAATGGTAATTTGTCCTTAATGGAGTATACTAGATACCTAGCCAAAAAAATGTGACCAACAAATATTGCCTAACTATGCATACCAATTAACTCAATAATTAAAATTGTTTTCGAACTGTGCAAGTCGGTAAGGATGTAGGGATTTATATTTATTTTAAATAACTAGCTAAATTTAATTTAAGTTCCTTTCTTATAAACCTTCATTCCCCTAGTTGTCAGTGCCAGAATATTTAAATTTGGTAGCGCGCGTGAATTAATGGAAATTCTACCAGTGGGAGAAAAGGTTTAAGTATCAAGTTTCTAGAAAGAAAAGTTAGAGAGTCTGGGAAAAATCTGTACGTATTGTAGCGTGAGCTTCGGCTTAGCTTTTATTGCTAGTTAAACGTGGCTTAACAGCTATTACTTTGCTGTCACTAAATTTATCAACGCTTTATTAGAAAACAGGATAGTCTGAGCCCTGTAGCATAATTCTACTGCTTGTTAATATCTTCAAATATTGAGTTTAGTTCTTACTGTTTCAGTTACCGCCCAAGCGGAGGTGTAGTGTATTAACGTCGAGTTGACACATTGTAGATAATTAAAAATGTAATAAAGGGTAGTTTTAACCCTTCTTCTCTGCAGTCACTACTCTCCAGATTTCACACAAAAGGTACACAGTAGACCTTACAAGGTTATCTTATTTATCATTTGTTATATTCTTGATTACACACATTTATCATTTGATTTTAAATAATCACTCGTTCTTATTTCTATTATATACTGTAACTTAATTTCGCATTTTTTGTTGCAGTGCGTAACCAGGCACTTTATAAAGAATATATTTCTTTTACTCTGAGCTTCAGGAACTGAGTATAAAGTATAACTTTAAACATTTTTCTTTTGATATTATATATATATATATATTTTTAAAATTTTTAAAATTCATTCCATATTCAATTTGGAATAAGCCATATGCAAAATCCACAAACAAACTGCAAGACAAAACATGTCGAAACTAAAAATGAAATAACAAATTTACATCTTTATATATATACAGGATTTTAAACATTTATTAACTTAATAAACAGTCATATTTTAAAGTAAGAAATTTAATTTCATGAAATATTTTTTGTTGAAACAATTTTTATTTTCATTCATTTATTTATTTATTTTACAGTTCTTAAAATTTATTCATATATTTACTCTTAACGTTAACTACTAAAAACCTGCAGTTCGTTTTATCCCTCCCAGTTATTTTTCAAATCTGGAAATTATAGTATTCAATTATTCAAAAAGTTTTATAATTCGCTCTCTTAATCTGATGTGGAAAACTCCAAATTAGTTTATCTGGAAATTCAAAAACAACGTATAACTATTCTTATATACTGCATCTGATTGATCATTGAAAGTAACAATTAATTTTTTGATGCACTTATTACTTTCATAAAACGTACTTACTCTCTTAACTACATTATTACATTCTAGTAAATAATTTCACTAATATTAAAAATTTTCCCTTTAAAGTATGTGAAAATGATTAATACAGCTCGAAATGTCTCAACAGATTTTCCCTCTTTCTAATGCGGAAAACTAGAGTAATAATAATAATATTTCAATAACCTCATAAAAGCATTCTGAAGTTTCAGCGTGCAGTAGAAAATACATTTGCAGCTACAGGAGGTGCCACTTAACGTAATCACGTTTTGATAGCAATAAACGATGAGAAAAAATATCCTTCAAAATAGCAATTGAATTTAAATATAAAATATAATAATAACATAATATACAAATACCAAGAAATATACAATTAGATACTTTAGCAGCATTTTAGTTAGGAAAATTCAAAAGTTTATTTATGAAAGGTTCATGACGTTTCCAGAAATGATTTGACCCCTAATTTTAGTATTCGGAAGTTATTCATCGCTGAAATAGAAAATGCTAATGTAAAATTTAAAAACAAAAAAGAAACCTTAGTTTATCGTAGATGTTTTCAAGAAATTTTTTTCCAAGGAAAAAGAAACAATTCTGCTGAGATTTTTAATTTTCCGTAATAGTTTGATTATATTTACCAAACTGTTGATAACAATAACTGATGCACTACTTTCTTGGTACCGTATATAAATGTAAGGGATTTTTACAAATCGATAACCATATCCAAATAACAACATTAATCACGGTCTGTATAATTTTTTGTATAATCACACAGATAATGCCAAAAAAATTCAATTTTTTTTCATTTTTCTAGTAAAATCCATTTATTAAGCAACTTTGCGAAAGTAAGTTATCTATTAAAAGTATATTAATGAATTGATAAAAACGAAGGTAATATTTCTCCCAAACAAAAAATCAGAAAAATTCGTTACGGCCGGCAATTTACGATGTAAGAAAAAGGCTTTTGGTAATTACAATAATGGCGTAAATTTTCTTGCAAAGTTAAGATGCAAGGATAAACTTCATTAGTTATCTTGTAGGGATTTATATTTATTTTCATTAACTAGCCAAGTCTATGCTTTCTTTCCTGTAACCCTTCATTCCCCTAATTGTCAATGTCAGAATATTTAAATTTGGTAGCGAGTGTGAAGAAGCGCAAATTCTACCATTAGGAGTAAAGTTTAAATACTGAACTCTAAAAAGGAAAAGTGTTTCGAGTTCCATGACTAAAAGACCCGACAATGAGGAATAAAATACTTTACATTTCTATCACTTACTCCTGTAAGGCTCTTGAAGTTCGAATAATATATATTTTTAACTGGGGGGAAAGTAAACGGAGCAAAGACTTCCCAATCAATGCTTTACATAAAAGTAACCAGGGCTAAGCTAAAATCACAAATATCCATGAAAGCTTTGGAATACTACAATGTTTTCTTAATAATTAATTCCCAAAATTTCGGTTCCATAGCACATTCAAAACTACAACACAGAGTTAGCACCACTCATCTGTGACTCAACCATACTGATTAATTTAATTTGCAGTTCTACGTGTGATATTTCGAATGCACTTTAAACCAGATTTGAGCTGATTAAAGGATAGGTACTGATAAAAAAGAATAGAACCAGCTTTGGATATACATCTTATCATTATACTGAGCAACAATTTAAATAGTTTAAAAAACTCATAATATTTGTTAAGGTAGAAGAACGTAAGTTTAGGTGAATAGGAATAGGAAAGTAAAATAGATGTTTTAAAAAAGAGAAAAAGCTTCTTAAGTGGTTCTAATCAGTTTACAGGATACTTGAAATCGAAAGGCCCCTGCCATGTAAAGGTATCAAGAGAAAAAATATATAACTTCTTGAGCAAAGTGACTGTTATTTTGTTTTTTCAAATTTTATAAAAGATGAAGAGACGGAAACATAATATATTCTTTGAATTTATAAATGTTTAAGTACTTTGAAATCCGAAAGAGATATAAAAATAAGGATAGTTTTACACAGCAAATCCTTTGTCTCTGCTGTAAAACTTTCTACTTGTAGTAGATTGATACAGACGTTAAAATTCACACGTAATGTGTGTTATCCAGTAGCTATAAAGCGAAATAGAAACTGCTATTTAAGAGCTTGATAATACACACGGTGTGTTCGAGAAGTTACAAAAGCCTTTTATAAACTGTTTGATTTAATGTAATGAACTCAGTGTATGTGATATCTTATGCTGGAAACTTCAATTTAGGAAATTTTAATCTCTTGAAACACTTGTTCCATTATTTCGAATGTGAACTTTCCTAAGATTTCTCATTCTGCACAATCCAAAAAAAAACCTTAGGCTGGAAGGTCTCATCTGAATACATAACTTTTGACTTTAATATGACTATTTCGATGATGATGTTTCCAAAAGAGATGGACATTCTTCAACATGGCAATTCATGTTTGCGACTGGTAGCTCGTTAAAAAGTTAAGAGGTTTAAGTTCCCAAGTAAATCTTTCTTGATGTGATAGAACTGTCTTTCGCCGCAAATCAATCTCAGGGAATTATTTGTGTGTTGATGTTTAGCTGGAAAGCTAATTTTCATAAAATGTTTAAAACTTGAGCTGTGTAAATTAATCTAGAGTTATAATCATTTCTCTGACAGTCAGTACTGTCATTCAGAGTATAGCATAGTGTAACAAAGAAAACTACAAGGAATTAACTTTCGACTGGTAATTCAATCTGTCTTCTTTGACATGCTAACACAGTCAAGTGCTCTTACAAACTGAATTAAGTAGAGTGTTTTATCAAGCGGTTTTGAACGTAAGTAGATCTCCCACGTTTATATATGGCGTTCCACGTTCCTATATGGCCAACGATCCATAAATGATGTTTAAATTAGTTGAGATAAGAGTTAAACTTTGCAGCATTAATGAGGAATTAAAACTCTTCAAGTATAACAGCTAAACCCATAAAGACTTACATCCTGGCGCAAAAGTTTGTCACCATTTCTTGAAACTATGTATTCTAAATGCAAATTATAGTTTAAAAACTAACTTCAATTCCATATTTTTTAAGTTAGTGATCATTTCAAAGAAACTTTTATATGGAATTCAAAATTTGTACCGTTTTAAATTAACAACGCTATTTGAAAGGTTATTAACGAAAGAATGATTCATAAAAGTACAACTAACCAATAAAAATTTCAACTGCTTTTCAGTCCACTGTGACTCTCTCTGACATTCGAAACCTGCATACAAAAGAATGATTATTGGTTATTTTAAAATTTTGGGTGTTGATAACTCTGTGTTGCAGTTTTGAATGTCTTTTTTATTAAATCAAAAAATCGCTGTTTGCAAACAAATTAATTATTACAATCAATAATGAAGAATTCTCTTGCCTTCAAATTGCTATGAAACCTGGTTGTCATCATTCAATAGTTAATAGATGCATTTTTAATGTTTTACTCTTGTTAATCCATTATTTTATTATTTTTATCTTTACTGTTACTTCTGCTTTCGTCAGCTCTCCCCAGGATGTAAATTAGTTAATGTTTATATGGAGTAAGTTAAGGGAGAGAAAACCTTTTGGCAACAGAGAACTTTTGGCTTTGGAAGCGACTGTTGACCCTTCCCCATGCTATATACGACCAGCTCCTAGATTAACGGGACAGCATTAACTTAAGCATTTTGATAGCCGTGTTTCCTTGCGAGATTAGAGGGCCTAAATCAAAGCTTACAGTAGGACAGTACCATGTGAATTGCATACTTTAATTATTTAAGCGCTGCTTTGACCTATGCAGCTGTGACTTATTTTTCAATACAAGAGCTTCGTGGTTTGCTAAGTTGAAGTTATAACAAAAATGTTTATTTCAAACCTTCTTCTGAGTTCCTAATTATTTGTCTGGAAGACTAAGATGGAGCGATAAGCACCTTGACTACCTACACGAAAGCATAATTTAGCTTTGAAATTCTCGATTCAATACACATTAATAACTTCTGTTTGTGTAGAAATTTGGAAGATCGGCCCGGATTTATTAGATCTTCGAATTGTATTAGAATGTTACGCCTTCGAGTGCTAACAAATTCGAGTGCTAAATTTTATCATGCATTTATTGGAAGACATGTATTTTACGCAATTGAGATGCTGATTTAATTTCTTAAATTCATTAATTACGTCTATGGAACAGAATTACTTGATATACAGACATGCTAGTAAATAAGAGCTTTCGAAACAAAATATTATAGCACAAAAAACAATGAAAGAGAGAGCTCGTGTTCACAAAGAAGAAAAAAAGCAAAAGTGTCACACTAAGCAGAAGAAATCACCAGGAAATGTAAATAAAAGCTTCGGGGCTGTTGAAGGAATTGATATGACTGAAAAAAAACATTATGTCAGAATGAGGAAGAAAAAATGCGCCATCTGTGTCCTATATTATGATAGGCAACAATTACAAATTCAAGCAACGTAGCAAGTAATCAATAACAAAAGCAATTCTCCTGAAGGCCAATCTGCGTGTTATTGCTTTCAAATTTACTACGCTAAGATGTATTGAAAATCTATTGATCTGATACTCAAAATTTTAATTTTAATTCATAACCTGTTCACAATTAAGACGTTTTTGATTTTATTACTCAAAACTCTTAGCGTAAGTTTACTTTTGCGCTAAAGAAATATAAAAATCACAACCAATTTTGAAGTAAAACATGGTGGAATTATTACATCGTAACATCCCAACAGTATAACAGTGTTATTTGATGCTAAACTATGAATTCTTGCTACCGTTCAAAAGCTAAAATAAAGAAATGTATTTGTTAAGAACAGTTTCAGAAAAACATTCCATTAAACCAAAACAATTAACTGGATGACCTAGATTCCGTTATTTTGTTTTTGAGCATATAATTCTCCGTACAAAGATACAGCTCTCAGCGAATGAAGGATTGAATGAATACATGAAGGCTTGTTTAATATGAGTTTAAATCACCTAAACATGCTTTTGTGCTAAACTTTTGACTAAATATTTCTAAATGAAACTTTTTTATAAAGATTAAGAAGATATTATAATTCTGCAACCTATGTATTTTTTTTAGCTCCGGGTACATTTAGCTTCCCATCTCATCGTAGAAACTTCTGTTTATAACCAGAAGTCTTAGATTGGATTTAAATTTGTTTTTTAATTTCTTTTATCAGAAAAAGTGAGTTTTCTTTCGCTTCACAGTACTTTTAAATTAAGCAGTTGATAAGCTTTCAAATGCATTCAGAAATAATATATATTCCTTTGATTATATGATTCAGCAATTAGAAAGTTTTTGCAAGCTTAAAACATTCAGTTCGTTTTTCGACGGTTTATTCGATTTTATTATTTATTTCGACGCTAAGACTAGATAAGATAATTAAGTTTTTTACAGAACTCTGTAAAAAACGTAATTATCTTATCTAATCTTACATTAAATATATCTTTATCTAATCTTATATTAAAGTGTCGAAAGATCGAAAAACTTATTTTTATAATAAAAATACAATACAGTCTAAAACAGAAATGAGAGGATCGATTAAAGATAGAACCTGTAAAAATGAAAGTACACTCGAATATAAAATTAAGAGAATTTACACATTATGCAGAATTTCTCAGAAACTAATGGAATTTCTGCAAAATTAATGTCGAATTTCTGAAAACCGAATGGAAAGCTAAATTCAAATTTAGTATGAATATACATTTATAACAGTAGTATGAATGTACATTTATAACAGAGATGTACCATTCAAAAGTCATTTTATGTACGCATGATTATCAGTAGAGCTCATAGTGCAAGTATGTTCAAAAGCGACGTTATGATATCGAAATAAAAAGGAGTCTAATATCGGGTATGATATTCTCTTACAACCAGACTGACGGCGCAGCGTGACCGAATACTAAACAGGAGGCACCTGAGGAATCCCTGTGGCAGTCAATTCTACTCCTGCATAAAGGCAGTTTTCAACTCTAGGATGGTTGTCGGAAGGGAATAGTGAGAAGAAATTGCTTTTCCAAGAGTGTTTCAGGCGTGCTTTATCTGTTTAAGGTCAGGAGATATGGCTAGCGAATCCATGCGGCGAATATCATCACTGTTCAGGTAATCGTCGGCCGCTGAGAACGAAAGATTTCGTCCATTAACACAAACAAAGGGCCAACTGAGCCTCTGAAAGGTCGAACATAGGACTCGATACATCACAGATCTCGTATACCTCATAAGACTCAGAGAACATTAGTCAGACCCAAGCAGGGGTGTGCTGCAGTGCAACATAATGCCTGCCCAACCCATTACACCTCCAACACCGTAACGACCTTTTTCCCTTATGACGGAGAAATGTCATAGTGTTCCAGGCTCTCTTCAGATACAGGTTAGCCGAAACTTAATGTCCAGGTTGAATCTCGATTCATATGTAAAAAGCACGGTGTTCCATTGAGTCTGGTCCAAAGCGCATGTTGTACGCACGATGCTGAACCCGCTGTCTTGTGTGCTGCAGTGAGCGAAAAGCAAACAGCGAGTCTTCTGGCATACAGCCCAATTGTAGACCCTAAAACTTGGGTTCCAGTGGCACCATACAGCTTACGTGACACAGCTGTGAAGCTATAGCAGTCCTGTATCGCCGCACTGAATGTGCCAAGTAATGATCCTCGTTCGTCGTTTTCGATCTTGGTCGACCTTGTCCAAGTCTCCTCGATTTGGATTCAATGTCTGAAACTGTAGTAAACCCTGGACTGGGTGGCACTGAGCGTTGCACTGAACTCTGTAACCACCTCTGGCTTGTGATTGGCCTGCTTCCAATCTAAAAGCAGTTCTTCATAATCTCATTCCATCATCAATACGTTCATGGCTGCTCGTTTTACCTGATACCGTATAAAAACTTTTCAACTGTTCCGAGAAACACGGCGAATACAAGTGGCCGAAAACCCCTCCAAAATCACAGCTTCGCAGACCCACAGGTGTACGCTCATGTATTCGACTCTTAATATTTCATAATTAGTAAATTTTGTTCAGTACTTTTCGTAAAAAGAGTCATAATTTACAAATTCTCTTTATTTTACACACGAGTGTACATCAAAAATTTTTCCTCGTTCTTTAAATTATTAACAAATAAAGATTAAATACACGATTCAAAGTGACAATGTTTTCAAACAGCAGTTAGGAAAGAAGCAAATACAGTAAGCGTTATGAGTTTTTAGAAAGCAGCATTTTAATTTGCCTTATTCATCAGACAGTTGTTAAAGAATGTATATTTCTTTATGTCCAGAAACTAAAAAAAGTCCCTGGAGCTATTTCTTGAGAATGACAAGTCAAAACTTAATCGTCCTAACTCCGACGTTTAAATAAGATATTCATCATAACTTATTATTGCTCAGACCCCTTACTAATTGCCCTACAAGTTTTAAAGCTCTTTGTAACTAGAAATAAGCTTCTAACAGTAATTCCTCTAATTGAAGAAAATGGTGCATAGCAAAGAATAAAACGAAGCTGAGAATAAGCTGTGACGGAGCAAGAGTCGAGCAGACATCAAACAAAAATAAAAGAGAAAAAAAATCACATTCATCTGATCTTAAAACTATTACGAAATGGTTGCTTACGTCATAAAACGTTCTGTAAATAGAAAAACGGCAAACGCGAAACAAAATATGATGACATTCCGAACGGCTGCGCGTACGTGGGTTTTTCAGAGATGGAACACAGCCAGAACATGAAATATCTGTCTACACTTTTATACTTCTCATAAAAAAAGTTTCAATCTTTCTTCAAAGGTGTGTTTTTGCTCTGACGAGAAGTAAAATGCAAAAATGGAAAATGGAATTCATATTAGATTGAGCTGTATCAAAATTGGCAGGTGAACTAAAATAAATTTCATGGCATATAAACTGGAGTTATTTCTGAACCTCAATCAAACATCAAAGAGCATTACTTTGGACGAATAGATTTCAGAAAAATCAGGCAGCCTTGCCTTGATATTTAAAAAACAAAGGACCGATGTGGCAATTATTCAGCCTCTTTTTGAAGCAAAAGTTTTGAGAGACATGAAATCTTAAAGCAGAATAAATGTTTTTAACAACATTTAAAATTTAGTGCTAAATGATATTAAATTAAAGTTTAGAATCCTTTCACATTAAAAAAATAAAGAGTTTCTACCATACTGCATCAAAGATTATACAGATTTCTTAATAAGAAAACCCGAAGGAAATTGTATAAAATTTAATGATAGAAAAACATGATGAACAAGCCAAGACTGCCCTTTCTCCAAATTAACATACTTAATAACAAAATTAAATGAGGACTTTCTTTCTCTTAAAAAACTTTCTATGATATGAGCAACTTAACATTCTACAGATTTATTACTATATTTTAAAAATATTATTTTAATATTCAACCTACACCTTTCTTCAGTTAATCATAAAAATAGTTCTCTTTAACAAATACGCGTGTTAGTAACTTAAGCAAATTTCAAAATGGGATATTCATACAGAAGTTTTTATCTTCAGAAGAATAGTATTAATTGACGAAACGAAGTATGCCATATATTAACAGCATTCAGAGCTCTTTTTGTTTATTTATTCACAATTACCTTCAAAACGAAATTTAATCTCTTTAAGTTAGAAAATACATTAAGTACGTCGTTGCAAGAATGCACACAAACCGCAATAATTTTAAAGAGTTTTTTTAGAAGGGGGGAATAGTTAATTTTTAAAATAGCAAGTAGCTTGCATCAATTGAAAAAAAATATTAAAGCGTTAGAGATATTGATTTTGCCCGTCGTGAAACATTTCTGCATTTAGGAGAAAATTTCGAGTTTCGATTGCAGAGAATTTTCTTTCTCTAAGTTCCAGGGTTCTGTTTCTTGAGGAAAATTTCCTAGGAAACTCAAATATTTAAAACATGATAATGATAATTCCGCTTACCTGATAAATAATGATTTAGAAGTCCGGAAACTAACCCTCTCACACCAAATTATGAAACTGAGCTTATAGTTTTATCCATCAAAGTCTGCGTGTTAGTTACTACCTATGAAATAAACTCTTGGTATCTGAATAATTCTGTTATTTAAAATTAAATGTTAGTATATTACTGATATATATGAAAAATAAATCTTAAAATATTGCATTATAAGTGTTTTTGATGCGATGAGCTATGACCAAAAGGCATGAAATGAATTGATATTAAATATGAAAAATAGTTGTTTTTAAAAAGCAGAAAAATTTATTACATGATTTATTGAATAAGTGGTATTTTTATGCTGTTAAACAGAACTTTTAAAAAAATACTGTTAAAGATTAGATTGAAGTTTCACAAACCTGCCAGTTTTCAAACTTGCACGAGGTTGGAGTTTTTGTATTGCTACAATATGCTTTCATGACTATGAAGTTTCATTTTTTTTAAGAGCACGATAATGTGCAGGTAAGGAAGTTACAAAAAACGGTTCGGCAATAAAAGTACATTGTAACTGTTATCAACAGAGAAATGCTGAAAACTTCACTATTTTGAGTAAAGCTGACGTCATGGTGAAATGAGAGGATGAACTTCTCTAATTCTGAAACGTTTGTGTGCAAACATTGATTCCTTTAGTGAATAAATCAACAAACTAGAATCATAAGGAGGGCATAGTTCATTTCTCACTTTTCTCTACTCCGAATAATCTACCATATTTTACAAATCATCAGCAATTTAGAGTAAAACGCTATTACTTTTTCAACATTATTAAAACATGAAATATGGAAACAAATATAAAACTAATCCCAGCATTTTCTATTTCCGTTTTTTCCCTTATTAACTTAGATCTCTTTTTAACTAATGCTCCCTCATACGCTTTTTTTTAATTTCTCTCGAGAACTCCCGAAGAGAAACCTTGAATATCAAAAAGTAAATTGATCTTTAACTGGGTTATTTTCCGAAAGCAAAAAGTTCCGGAAAATACAATCATTTGTTACACGTCATTATTATCAACATAACAAAAATTAACTTGTTATGAATTTGGTTAAATTTTCAATCCTTTTTCGTCTAATGTTACTCTTCTAACCAAACATGCGCATTTTTGATTTTAAAGAATGCAAATTTTAAAGCATCATGAAATCGGTAGTATCATTTACCTTTCGTGATGCGAGCTGTTGTGAAAAGTAAACATTTACCTTTCCTTTCGGTCTAGATTACATTTTAGAGCATAGAATTTGTCAAAGAAGGCAAAGACAAAAGAATTTGTCAAAGAAGACAAAAGACCTATTCATTTATTCAAGCATATTCTATAACTCCTATAGATAGTCAATATTTCGGTCCGGGCTATTATTTCCAAATGTGACATAAAATTATTACCAGCTATTATTAGTGTACTTTTCAACGTGCGTGAGTACTTGCGTTTTTTTCTTTTTGATATTGTTCTGTTTCATTATAATTGTAGTCTTAAACGATTATAAGAGTAGAAAATGCTTAAATGATTGAAGAAATAAAAGATTTGCTTAGACATCAATCAGATGAAAACGGTGACTGCAGAGAAAAAGAAGAAATTTATTTAAAAACGATGAAAAACAGAGGGTCGAAAATATTACACTGCATAATCACAATAACGAATCGGCCCACTAGCCCTAGGCGGTAAAGTCGCTAAACACTGGTAGTTCGATCCAACGTTCAAATCCCGCGAACGATCTGGCTGCATGCGCGTTTTCGTGGCTTTCCCCATGTGTAACATGTACACGAGCCATTTTCCTTAGAAAGTCCTCCACGAAGGCATCCCTTCCCTTATGCAGATAGCTCACAAGGCTTTGCGTAATTATATAAACCAAACCAAACCACAATAATGATTCAGAAGCAGTCTTATCTGAAGACGATTTTGTGAGGAATTAAAGCGATCATTCTCATGTTGTACCTTTGTAATGGTTAACATATCAATAGTATAATTTGAAGTTTCGTGCTTGATTCCTGAAATTAAAGACAGGAAAGTAATTAATTAATTAATGTACTTTTATCATTTATTGCTGCGGTATAATGGCAATATAATCAGGGGATCAGGGCTCGTTTCCGAACAGGAAAACGGTAAACTTTCAAGAAATCCAGCTCTCTCAAAATTCTGACATCTGTATAACACTAATAGTAAATTTTAATGAAGGTAATTTTTACTTAGATAAAGACTACCAGAAACATTAGTGAATAACTTGAAGCCTTTTTTAAAATGATTCGTATCTACATGACTGACGAAATCGTGAAGTGCATTAACAAGTGCATCCAGTATACGTATTTGATTTATCATATAGGCATATGTAAAAAAGGTTTATACCGAAAATGTTTTATTTTTGGCCTTTCGTCAAGAATTGTGTTTTTTAAGTATTATACATAACGAAAGTAGGTAATAAAAATCAACTAATTTTATAAATACATAATAGGATTAAATAAAAATTGGTTAAATTTAAAAGGAACATGAAATAATGTAGAAATAACTTCTATAATGAACGAATTTGTATGTGTTTTAGAAAATAAAATGCACTGGGATTGCTCAAATTTAGCGCTCGTGGCAGAAGGTTGCAAGTTTCATTATTTTTCAAAAGTTCTTTTTTAGAGTTTATGTAATATCCATTTTGTCGCTGCTTGAAATCGATATAGTCATTTATATAAAATTCGTATTTGTGAATATTTCGTTAAGGATGAGTAATGACTGACAGGACTGTTATATTAAGAAAGGCGGAAATTGTTAAGCCTAAGATCTCAACGATACTGAAAACCTTGTCTTCTGAAACTATATTTTCTTCATTTTTGTTTTTGGAATAAAATTTCAATTATTTTTCTTAAGATATTATGCACCAGTGCAGCTGCATATGCATTTTTATGTGTTTATTTGTTTCTTTATAGTATACAAGTTTAAAATCATAATAGAATTTAATTTGCATAGTTTTCGAATAAGCATTCATGTAATAATCTTAATATGAATATTTCAGTATTTCATGATAAGCAGTCGAAAGTTTCGCAGTCATTAAAAGGATGAGCTGTTTTCAATGAAATGTTGCTGTTTTCAATGCTGATGAGCTGATGAGCTGTTTTCAATGAATTAAAAGGATGAGCTGTTCTGTAAGAATATATTTTGGTAAACGTCATCTATTGGCAGCCGCAGACTTATAATATTATTATTTTTCTAAGAAAAAATTTTTGAAAATTTGTATATTTGCATAATTTACGAGTATAGAGTAACCACCCTTTTTCTTGCTCAGCTATTTTGCATGTATGGATGATACATGCAGTATTTAACTTATGAATAAAAACTTCCATGTAATAATTCTAGGAGCAATGAGCCTGCATATTTTTTTATCTTCAAAGCCTCTTTTTCTTCAATAAAATTCAATCTGCTGCAAGTAATTGACCTTCTCTATTTCACGAGCTTAGACCTATCAGTGTGAAAATTAAACAAAGTAGTTTCATCATTATTTAAGGTTAAACTTACAATTTTTTTCCTAATGTTTCAACAAATTTATTTAATGATTTCAATAAAACAGTTTGTTGAAATCATTAGGCCTTTCATTTCGAAGCAAGAAACGTGAAAAATGTGCTATGCCTTAGCCGGGATTCTAACTGTGAATCTTCCGATGCTAGTAGGATGTGCTTTCGAGTTACACCCCGAAGGAAGATAGTAAGGAGGGAGAAACGCCTTACATTGTCTCTCATTTAAAAGGCGACTAGGGAGACAGGTACTCAGTCATCAAATGCTGGTGGTGATGAATCATTGTTAGTTAATCATCATTTTAGTTCGAGCGCCAATGTAAGTTCAATCAGAATTCGTCAGAAACCGGGAAGCATGAAGAATCAGGATGCCCTCGCCAGGACTTTTCCAACAGCTAACTGGACGGGCTGTCTAGTTACACCACGAAGGCACGCGGTAAGGAAGGGGGAAACCTTTGCTTAATTAAATGAAGTTATATATAAATGAATGGGAAAATATTCTAAAATTTAACTTATCTACACAGTTTTCGGCTTATTCAAGATGCTGTATAAGCGATAAACATAATTGTTGCTATCCGCTTATGAAGAACGGTCTTCATTATTAGAGATTATAAAAAATTACTGTGTAATTGATTTATGATAATTACAAATCTTAACTCTCTATGTAAACTGATTGCTGTGGAAAGCATATTTTACTTGTAAATCATTTATGTTACGCTTTGGGCATATCTCTTACAAAGCTCCTCTTCCTAAGGGAACAGTAATATCATCCATACAGATTTCCCTTTTCGTCATTCTCACGGTGCTATTATCATCCTGTGTGATGGTTGAAATATGCAAGCACAATTATCCTGTGACATCAAAGACAACGTCAGAACGTGTCAGATTCGCAAAGAAACCTATGAAGGACGCCAATGATCTCACGTGAAGTTTAGGATCAAGTATTTTTCCGAGCGTAAAATAGATGCATACCTTAGTTACAAGCAATATTTCATGTAAATGATAATTTCCTTTTCCTGAAACAAATACTAATAATTCCTTGCAGCATTTTGAAAGATTATTTCGGAATCAAAAATAAGATTTGGAATTCATAACTTGCTTAAGTTATTTCGGGACTGTTAAATTCATGCTCCCTTTCGGCTTTCACAGTAAACTGCTCGTCGTGTAAACTGAGCAACATCAATTTTATTTTACACAGAACTATCCTGAAAAGCCTTGCTATTCTTAGCTAAGCAACTAATGATTCGCATATAACTCCTAGCGGTATTCTAGTTTAACTTTTTGCTTAACAATCCACATCTTTTATATTAAGCTAGAAATAGAGCGAAAATAGTTTATTAGCAATTTCTTCTTCCGCAGAATTTTAGAAAGGCTATTAATAAAGCATGAAATTTCTTTACAAAGTCTTTCTTGATAAAGATTTTTATTTCTATTTATTGAATTTATAAATTTTTGCCACGAATACTTTCTGGCTATTTTTTTAATCTCTCAGTGAGAAACTCCAAATATTTTTTAAATGAACTAAATTCCTTGAATTCCTACAAATCCATTTTTTGAATAAATTAGAAAATAATCTAGAATTTTCGCGGAAGATATTGCTTGTCTTTTTACATCAAAGGGCTTTTTAAGTACTTACACATTTTACATTACCGGATAAAGAAGTAAATTGATAATTTAACTTCAATATGTAATGATTAGATGATCTCAGTTTCTTAGAATTTTGGTGATAATAAATTCCAGTAATGAATAATTTAGTACATTAAATGTTTCGGTATTACTATTTTTTATACAGTTCTGCCTATGTACTACTTTTCAATCAGTTACATCTAAAAAGCGATTACAAATAATTGTACTGAAAAGGAAATTTTTCTCAAAATGGTTTTTCAACTAGATCTCTTTTTATTCACATTATATAAAAACTTTTATTTAGCTTCCACTTATAGATGAGAAAATATATTGCGTTATGTAATATGACCCTGAAAATCTAATATTTCCACATATTTTAAACAACATCCTTAGGATCATAATGAATTCCTCCTAACCGGTTACTTCTTCCGCGTGATTAACATAAAATAACCCTCATGTTTAGTTTCAATCTTCCTAGGCATTTTAATAAGGTATTTATAGATTTTGAGATCCTGCATAAGCAGTAACCTTAGCTCGCAGACTACATAATCTTTATGGCCTAACATTAAGCAGAAGTTCATTTTCATCACACCCCAAATGAACTTAATATGAAAAGGATAAAATTTAGCAACAGGAATTGACGTAATGCAAAATAAAACTTGCAGTACTATAAAATACTTCAAGTTAAACCAGAGGTAAGAAAATAAATAAAAACAGCTAGCTGATTGGCTGGCAATCTTTATTTATTGATTTGGGTTTACAAAAGATTAGTAAGAATTTACAAAAAGATTCCCATTAAAAAAGAGCAATTTTTTGACTAATTTATTCCGCCAGGGAAGAAGTTAATCAAAAAGCAATTCGTTTGTTAATATGATCAAAATATTGTAGAATAAAGATTTTAAACAAAAGCAAAGTTGCTAATTTAAAGATAAATTCGCCAAACGAAGTCAGCGTAGATTATAAAAATTGCGGAGTGACTAAGAAATGTAGCCAAGTGAAAGGTTTAGTAGCCAAAAAGCTTGGTTTCGATTTCAGTCAACAATTTAAAATTCGAAAAAAAAAGAAACCTTGGTTTCACTTAGTTTTTGAATAACTCTATCGATTGTGAAGACAATCAGACACAAGTTTTTCTTCTTCAGGAGAAAAAAAATTCCTTGAAAACATCTACGATAAGTTAAGGTTACTTTCATGAACAGTTTAAAATTTTACATTGGCAGGTTCTCTTCCAGTAAGGAATGCCTTCCAAATAGATTATTGAAATTTTTATTTTAAATTAGTTAAATTCCATTTCTACTTTTTCTCATCGTTCAATGTTATCACTCGCTTAATATTTAACAAAATAATAAATACATATTTAATAAATTTAATAAAATGGCCGTGAACAAATATGATCACATTAAGCGGCGTCTACTGTAGTACAAACAAAACTACTTAGTAGCAGTGCAAAACTGAAACAATTGTAGTGTTATGACATATCACTTTTCTAGTAGCAACTTCAGATCAAGTCTACGATTTTTATCACGCCCAAGAGGTGATAGTTGCACCTGTCGTTGGCTCAGGACTTAGGCACAATACAGACGACAGTGTGAATTTTCCCAGCTTCGTCCCAATTTTGAAGAAGAAGCCCGCAGGGGACAGATCTTAGGATTTCCCATCCCTCTTCTCTGCCACCAAACCTCTTGACAGTATATTCGGCTCGAGAGTATTTTCAGTAAAGGCACTGCACACTTACAAACACCCATGCCTTCCCCAAGATTCAAATTCCGGCCTAGAGGCTATGGAAGGGAATCCATAGCCACTAGGCCCCCTATACCAGAAAGATGGCCCAAACAAATTAATATAAACAAATTCAGGAAATAAAAATGAAGTTTTGAAGAAGAGGTAGGTAATCTAAGTGTAGAATACAAAAATATGAAAGGACATTAAGAAAATTTGTAAGCCAATACGTATGTCCAACAGAGCAATAGTAGCTCTGTCAGAATGAAGCTTTTTAGAAACTTAAATATGATGCGACATTCGAGGCTTAAGCAACCTTTTAAAATTAGTTAAAAAATCTAATTGGCAAAATTTTAAAAAAATGGCATAAATTAAAATAAATTAGAAAATTTTCATCTGTATAAGATGGTATAGACGTTGAAAGATAATAGGTTCAAAGTTTAGCATCAGCAAAAAAGAAGGAAAGCATAAATTTTAACATATACATAAGGGTCACATAATGTCTAATATTCGCCTTTAAGATGGTTTAAACAAGTAATACTCATTATTAAAAGAATTATTGGGCAGAAACTGCAAAATTTTTACTGTTTCCTTACTACTGTTAAAATTTAATATATTCCTTTTCAACCGATTCTTTACGTCCAAGCTATTCATTCATTCGAACTCTGTGCTAATTAGCAGGAAAAAAGAAAGGAGGAGGAAGAGGAAGAAGAAGAAAGCGAAATAAAGCTCTATAACTGTTTTTCCCTCTCTATTAATAGATACAGTTCTCACCGTCGTCCACATTGTGGTCTCGAGAAACTATTGCCAATGTGTGAATTAGCTAAGTTTCTCTTGCGGCTGTCAAAAAGTTTCAGCTTCCTTCAGCTGAATCATGGACAGTTCCAGATGAAAGCTTTCTAAACAGATTTTTCTTTCTGGATCTGAAAGTTTATTGTCTTTCCAACATCAGCATTTTTTCAACAGGACAGCTAATACTAAAATTACTTGAATACACTCCAGCACCAGCAATTTACCCTTCTGTAAGGGTTTTAACGCTTTTAATTTTCGCATTAATGCTTATGTATATGTCTAATTAAATTTTAGATTGTAATTTCATATTTATGTGGGTGGTGAGTTCATTTTGAGCAGTCGTCAAAAATGATGATATGACGAAGATAAGGTAAAGCTAGCTAAGTACAGAAGTTAGCATTAATTGAAAAATAGTTAAGGCCCGAATTTGCAGCATAAATTACACTTCAGCAAATAAGCATACTATAAATTTATTTACAGCCTATTCGGTCTCTGAATTGAATTCTGAAACTAAAATGCTATAAATATATTTATAGTAATTTATTCTTTTTGCCTTAGATATATTTATCTCATTATTGTTTTTTATGTTGTACTATTTATTAAGTTTTATATATATGAATATTCTGAATTATTTGAAGACGTCATTTTGATTCGGGCTTACGCTGTAGTCCAATGGCTTAAATTATAACTTGCTTAGTTGTTACCAAGCCATCAAAATTCAATTATGACTTAGCAATTATCTTTTAGAGATATTAGATCAATGTATAAACTTAAATGTACTAAAAGGAAAAGTTTTGAATGCACTTTTAATTTTTTAACCAATCTGCAGTTGCTGATACTTAAATACACTTAAAATACGTGTTGCGGTATGCAAGAGGATTTAATTTACTGGACTAATAATATCATCTATGTAAAGAGAATTAATTTAAAAACACCTGACCCTATGAAATTAACATTAAATCATGTTCTTTTATCATGAGAAATATATTACAAATAAACACAGAGTACTTAAAACCCACAAGTATATAATTGACTTAAAGAAATATGACGCTTTTATATTTGATGCAGTTATAAACAGTGTGTAATTATAAAAATCAAATCATTTATCAAAATTCAAAGTATTACATTAAGGCAGCAATTAGCATGAATTTCTTTGATATAGATCTTTTTAAATGCTAACAATTAATATTATGATTTTAAAAGCTTTTTAATAATCGTTTTGCTATTTTTATCTATCGTGATACGTTTTTTAATCATACAATCTGAGTAAAATGAATGCGAACATATTTAATTTAGATAGTCCTTCAAGAAGATATAGCTTCCCTTAATCAAATATTTATCGCAAGTTTTTCCGTAATGAATCAGAGAAATAAACAAAAGAATATTATAGCTGAATTACAATATTTTTATAAGCATTGAATGGGTAAAGGTGCAAATTTAACAAAAATTCTAGTCCAATGTCTGTTGCTTTTTCATAATTATTAACATTACTAGTTATGAATCTTCATTCGATGAAATTTTAGGAAATATCATAGTCCGCAACTTATTTTTACACTGTAACTTGATAATTTATATCTTTATATAAATATAAGAGCAACTGCAGAAAGTTTCTTTATTAAACTGAATACGCCAAAGCACATGAGGGCCATCTCTCAACGGTAGCAATGGTTTGCTGCGGTTTTAAATGAAACTTACTCGTGTTTCTGTAATATTTGGAGAAAATCGCGGAAATACTCAAGTAGTTAGCCTGTTTGCTTTGTTTGTCAGCTTTTTCACCCCTACGTCCGTTTTCGGCATTTCTGAAATTAGTCGACGAGCAGCCCAATAAAATGATGAGAGTGTAAAAACAGTAAGGATAGAAATTAGCCTCTCTAGAGCTGTCTGTAATAAACTTTAAAATAATAGGGCAGTTCTTGAAGTGGTCACCATGTGCATAAACCTGATGACACAGACGGTAACAAACTGAATCCTAGACTTCAATCTGTTGTAAATGTTGCTGTAAATCATTATAGACAGTTTTCAAACGAAAGAAAGCAACTCCAGCAGCTCGAGGCAAGGAAGTGGGGATTTTATTTCTTTTGTTGAGCAGGATATTTCACTTTTTAACCATTGCTGCATAAATATATAAGAATATTATGCTATTTTTCATTTTATTGCATATAATCCTTTTAATAGTATTACGCAAAGGTCAAGAGGAATCAGGTTGGGCCATAAGGTATCTGGCCTTGGCAAGTCTATCTGCCTGCCCACTTTCAAAAATATCACAATGGCTCGGATTCCACTTGTTTTGTGATATCCGTCGAAATTAGTAGACTGCTGTAGTTTCGCAACGCAAGCTTTAATATACAGAATTATTTACAAATACAGAATAATTACATTTACATCGTTTCGTATCGAGAACAAAAGAGACAAGCTCCCTTCGTGGTTGCCTAGACGATCTCAACTGCCGCGAGCGCGGCGTTGCCACAAAGTTCAAAGAAATAAATGCTCGGTGAGAAAAACTTCAAATTCGTAACACTCTCCACCGATTGGATTCTTAATTCAATACTTCTATCATTTATAAAACAATACAATGTAAAATTAAATGGAAGTTATACAGTAATAAGTACACTTACAAGAGTAACATCAAATATACAGAAGAAACTTAAATACAATAATTAATACACAGGTAGCACACAAATGTTTCGTACAGATCTTTTAAGTATATTGCCTTGTGGCAAGCCTATGTTCACAACTCTTACTCTCCCATCGCTTCCACCGAATATTTCTTCTACCCTTCCTGTTAACCACTTGGTGCCTAGTAGGTTTTCTTCCTCTATCAGCATCTTACTGAACTGCCATTTATGGCGTTGTTGCAGATTATTTAAGTAATCCCTTTTCCAAAGTTTCCAGATCCTTTGAGAGAATTTGGAAACCTTTTCCCACTTGTTAAGCCTATTTTCATTGATATCTGTAGAAGGGGATTCTGCGATGGAAGTGATGGATCTCCCAATAAGAAAATGTCCTGGGGTTAGGGTTTCAAAGTGATTAAAATCAGCTGACAATGGCGTCAATGGTCTGGAGTTTAGAACTCCTTCAATTTCCGCTAATACTGTAATGAATTCTTCCAAAGTGAGATGAGAATTTCCGGCTATGCGTTTTAAATGATACTTAAAGGATTTTACGTCGGCTTCGTACAATCCTCCAAAGTTAGGAGATCCTGGAGGGTTAAAACGCCAATCAATTTTTTCCTCCGTGAAATAATGAACCAATTGTTCATCTGGAGAATTTACGATTTTTAGAAATCGTTTTAGCTCGGCATCTGCGCCAACGAAATTTCGTCCATTGTCAGTGAAAATTTTAGAAGACTTACCTCGCCTAGAGAAAAATCTCTTTTCAAGCTAGCACTAAAACCTGCTGATGTTAAATCACTCACAAAATCTAGATGTACTGCTTTAGTACAAAAGCATACATAAATTGCTACATATATCTTATTCAATACCCCCTTCCTCTGTCCTTTGAATTTCACGTAAAAAGGTCCGCAAAAATCTATACCGTTAACCGTAAATGGAGGCGAAGGTTCTATGCGTTCCTTAGGCAGTTGGCCTATCAGCTGTTGTTCTAAAACTGGTTTGTTCTTTGTGCACGTGACACAATTGTGTATCACTAATCTGCACAATTTCCTGCCGTTTAACGGCCAATACTTTTGACGTATTAGGTACAGCAAGGTCTGGGATCCTGCATATAAATATTTCAAATGAAAATACTCTATGATCATGTAAGTTAAGGGATGTTTAGATGAGAGGACAATAGGATGTTTAATGTTATCGTTAACGCTAGAATTGATTATTCGTCCTCCAACACGAATAAGCCCATTTTTATCAAGAAAACAATTAAGAGAAGCTAATTTACTTTTATCTTTCACATTCTCACCTTTCATTAAGGCAGAAATTTCTTCCGAATACTCACTTTGGGCAAATTTTAAAAGAATAAATTCTGAATTGTTCAACTCTTGACATTTCAGTTACCCACCTTTCTGGTCTTTTGGATTTCTACAGTTACAGATAAATCTGAAACCGTAAGAAACTATGCGAATAAGTTTAGAAAAAATATTAGTAATTTTAAGCAGATCGTTATGCAACAAAACATTCTGATTAGTTACAGCAAAACATACAGGTACTTCTCCTTCTACGGAGAAACCTTTTTTCAGTTCTGAAATATAATATTCTTCAGGAACAGAATTATTACACTTAAATACTGAGATTTCATTTTTTCTTAAGAACTCAGGACCTGATCACCAGGTCCCATTTTTTAAAAGATCTTCTGCATTAACCCCTCTTGTTATAAGGTCAGCTATATCCAGTTTATCCGGTATATGTGACCAAGCTTTAGGATTGCTAAGAGCTTGAATCTCTTTCACACGATTGAAAACAAACTGTTTCCACTTATGATAAGGTCCCTTAATCCAGAAGAATGTGATCTGAAAGTCTGTTCAAAAATGAACTGTAGGTGTCCCCTTTCGTTTAATAATTTGTTCTACTTCTTTGGCAAATCTAGCTGCGAGCAATGCCCCCCCATGAGTTCAAGTTTTGGCAGAGTCAGTTTCTTTAATGGGACAACACGACTCTTCGAAGCAATTAAGTTCACTGAGATTTTGTCAACATATTTAACTCTTAAGTATACTGCAGGTCTGTATGCCTTTTGGCTGGCATCGGAAAAAGCATGGATTTGAAGTTGGTTGACATCACCTATGCTGCAGTCGAGGATCATCCTAGGGACTTGCAAGTTCGTAATATCAGATAACTCAAACCTCCATCGAGTATACGTTTGAAGATCTGCTAGAAGTTCTGCATCCCACGAACACTTCCTAAGCCACAGTTCTTGGAATAGACATTTGAGTCTGATTGTGAACGGCGTTAGAAGACCGAGTACATCATACAATTTCTCAGCTGTTTTTAACACAGTTCTTTTTGCAACACTTTCTTTTTTATTAAATTCGAGCAAGTCTTTCACATCAATAGTTATGTAGTCTTGATGCACGTGCCACGGAAGACCGAGAACCCTTTGTATTTTGTCAGTAGGATTGGCCTCTGAATGAATGGGATGGGTTTGTCTTCCCATATTTGTACCAGTTCCTTGCTGTTGGAACTCCACTTACATTAATTCATTCCTGCGTCAGCCATAATCCTTTTGGCTTCACACGACATCTGAAAGGCAGGTGAGACGTTGTCGAGAGCTCCAACAAAATCGTCGACATACAGACATTTATCGAGCATTTCCACCGTGGCGGGATGCAACTCTCGAAACTTTTCGATGTGTTACTTGATGGTGGCAGACAGCAAGAAAGGACTGGCGTTGACGCCAAACAGAGCACGGCAAAATCTGAAAATCTCGATATCATAATGTTCATTTGTACCTGGGTTTTTGCTTGGAAATAGAAATCGGACTGCATTCCGATCTTTTTCATGAAAAGATATCTGCAAAAACGCCTTTTCGATATCTGCTAAGACGACCACAGCATTCAAACGGAAGAAGACAAGCATGTTGAATATCAGAGTATTAAGGGAATATCAGAGTCCAGCGTATAAACAGTCATTTAGAGAAAGTTCACCCTCTTCATGTGCACTGGCATCCACATTGAACTTTAGAGCAATTAAATATTTCATTAATATGACCCATAATAAGCAACCGTGCGTTTTCAAAACGTTTCTTCAATGCCTCGAATAAACTGTTATATGTATCATTTACCTTTACTAGCTGTTTTGCATTGAGTGCTGATTGCAGATAATATAATTTTTGCTGTTCTGACAACTAATTATTATTATCAATTAATGCTATAAACTGTGATTTGAATGATAGCCATTCAGCATATAAACCTGAGAACTCGGAAAGATTAATTGATAGCAATTTTACTTTACAGTTGCCAGAGGACGGACTACTTTTAACATTTGCAACAGAATTTGGATTGAGAAGTTTTTGAAAGCTTACTCGCATGTTTCGAGGTCAGTTTGCAATTCATCAAGGCTTGCTTCAAAGGTTTAGCAAGTCAGCATCCGACAGTGTGCAGTAGCATTCGTTGCGTAAATCCTCTAACTTAGAACGTAGTTTGTCCACTACTTGAAGCTTTTGAATAATATCCGTATTATCCACTGGCCCTTCATCTTGCTTACATGCTCCCTTGCATTCTTAAATGACTTTATTCGCGTTATCTGCGATTTGATATATCCCCTTTTCGATTAAAGACTGTCCACTGCGAGAGTTCGACAGGAGCAATTTTTTCTTAATTCATTTCGCCTTTCAGATTTTTGCTTTAAAACACTTCGAACTCCATCGGGTCGACGTTGACCATGTTTCGTGATATCCGTCCAAATTAGTAGACTGCTGTAGTTTCGCAACACAAGCTTTAATATACAGAATAATTACAGTTTCATTGTTTCGTATCGAGAACAAAAGAGACAAGCTCTCTTCGTGGTTGCCTAGACGATCTAACTGCCGCGAGCGCGGCGTTGCCACAAAAGTTCAAAGAAATAAATGCTAGCGGTGAGGAAAACTTCAAATTCGTAACACCACTGAAAGACAATGCTCTTTCTGTTTTCCCTTAGCTCCAAAAGTTTCATTTCACAAGAAGGAACTCGGACATTTTCATTGTAGTTAGAATTGGTAAGGTACAAAATAGCAGCTTGTGAATCGATGAAAAACACAATGTTTGGATCTAGGGTATTTTGTAACTTATCAGTTGCATATATAACTGCTATCTCTCCATCAAAATTGTCACAGTGTTTCCAAACAGGACAGCTAATACTAAAATTACTTGAATAGACTCCAACACCAGCATTTTTATCGCATTTTCTGCTGATTATCTGTGTCAACCTGGAACCACTTGTCTGGATGGTACCTGTAATGTATGGTAACTACAGAAGTATTATTTAACTCATTCGGAGGGGAAAGATGTTTTCTGACATTCCAAGCAAGATCCGGGTGTTTTTCCAGCTTATGTAAATTTAAAACGGGTTTCCACTACAGGAAGAAAACCTGACGATTGGGTGTAAGAATATCATAAGTAACCTAAAGATCATATATAGTCGAAAGAAAGGATATATGAGTCTTTATTCAGTTACTGGTCTACAGCAAGTTAAAATGTTTTCTTTACGTCTTAAGATTTTTTTCAACAGGATTCGTGGTACTCCTTTGGCACCTTTCACTTAAAGGCTCTAAATCTGTCTGTAATTCCGTAGCAACAATAAGAGACGATTTTGCACCACCAATGATCTTTTGGAAAATATCCGGCTTGTTTTTAACAGAATCTGAGGCAGTACAACATATTCAACAATAGGACGCACATAACTTTTATAGGCTGTACACAAAGCATCTTGAATCCAACCCCAAGTAATACCAACCACACGTTTCAGAAGTTTAGGTCTCAAATGTTCTCGATCAATGGCTGCAGTTGTTTGTTTTTTCTAATATAATTTTGGGTGTAAATGAATGCCCAAGTAAACAGAATCATATGTTCTATTTAGATTTTTATTATTATAATGAATGTGAAGTCACATTATTTAGTACTAAGGAAGAAAAATTGGAAGGTAGTTTCCTTAACATTTACTACCATATTATTTTCATGAGCCCCGGTATTAAGAACATTTAAGGCCTATTGTAAGACACTCTCCAGGCCAAAAAAGTCGGATCCAGTAGCACTCATCGCCATATCATCAGCAAATAACAAGATATTAATGCCCGAGACAGATCTAGAAATATTTTCAATTAAATCGTTTATCATAACATAAATGAATAAGACTCCGTACTGCTTCCTGAGGTAAACTTTGTTTTGTTTGTCGATAATCCAATACGTTTTGAATGCTAACTTGACTGGAACGATCAGTGTTTCCAACCTCTCGGTCATTAGTGCAAAACAAAATATCGTACCAGAAACAAACATCGCAAATTAAAACAACTTACAACACGTAAAATATATATTTAGCATTACAATATACTCGGTTTTCACAGTTTTTTCAACTCGGTCTTCAAGCTTTAAATTATCACCCAAGCTTTCACTTTTGCAGACGTTATCTAAAACCGTGTTACAATTATTTATGTTATAAATTGAGTTATAATCTTTTCACATTCGGTAGATGCTAATTCTGCGTTCAAAAACCTCGCTTTAATTTTTAAATCAATATTTTAACATAAAAAAGCCGTCTAACTTCTCATATCTAACTTACTTCGATGCATAATGTACCTTTTGATATTTCATAGAAGCAGCATAATAAATTGTTAATCGTTTGATTTAAAACTCTTACATATGTGTAAAATGAAAATTTATTTTTCCGTTTTTTTTTAGAAAGCCCATTTTAGAAAAGAGGACATCTCTCGCTTTAAATAGATGTCCCTTACGTTCTTTGTCATAATTCAAAATAATCCCGTCAAATCTAATTAAAATTATTATTTTATTAATTATTATTATTATTAATATTATTTATTATAAAGTTTTCATTAGAGCTAAAAATCTAAAATAAATTATACCAGGAAAACAACGGACAATGCAACCTCTCCAGTTCCAAGATAAGTATCACTCAGAAATCCGCTGTTGTCAAAGCCTGTGACGCAATGAATTAATAGTAGCAAGAAAAACCTACCCAATTCATTTTACTCCCATGCAAGAAAAACCTAATTTCTTCAAAGAAACTTCTGCGCATTTTTGATTAATTTACTAAGAGATCTTCCTTAAGTAATGAAAGAGACTGAAATGAATATTAATATTTCTTACTTCCATTTTTAACTAATATAAAATTATAAAGCGAAACTACATTTTATCTCAATACACAGGTTACTTGATGTAAGCTGCATATTAAATTATAGTGATTTAACTTTTAAATAAACATTTCACTTAAACAAAACTTTAATATTTAAAACTTTTGTATAAACAGCATTAGTTAATTAAATAAGTTTCAAATGGAAAATGTTTTTTAATAATTTTTTAAATACGTTACCTAAATAAGTTTTATTATTCATTGTTTAATAAGCTTCTGGTTAAGAATGGAATAACGCTAAATAAATAATAAACCTTTGACATTGAATTATTAATAAAAATAATATATTAATTATTCAGTATTTTTTTTTGAAATATTTTTAAAATTAACGAGAAGTAATGTATAGTTTGCCCTGCTTCTTCTATAGGAATTTATTTAATGTTAATCATGAGAATTGCATTTTTCCTGGCTTGCTTTTCATTTTATGACTATTAATTATAAGGTATCTATCTAAAAACTTTAGACGAAAGACGAACTTATCATCTTCAGTTATACGTAGACAGAAACAAGGCGAACAAAACAGGGTTAAACAGCTGAGTAGTTTTCGCATTCCTATATTTAGGTATATATTTTAACTAATAATAAAATTTTTCTTACTAATCAAAATTCACAGAATTTCATAAAATTCCACTTTATCAAAGCCAGATCTATTTTGTCATTAGTAAATACTAAACAGAACATAACAAACGAACGTTAGTGCCTTTTCTGAAAACTTCCAAATAAAAACTTCTACAGAAAATTATATGCTTATGAAGAGCAAAGGCTTTCATTGCTTTAAAAAAATTGCTTCCAGATTTCTTATATCCTTTTGAATATAACCTAGGACATCTGGAATAGGATTTCAATGTCGTAGCTCAGTACAAAAATAAGTCGGCTGAAACAAAATTAGATTAAATAGTTCGTAGAATAATTAAAATGTTCCAACACGTTTAGAAAATAGCTGGCTGGATTTTATTTGGATGGAAAATATTTCAAAATAAATTTGCTTAATTAATTTATTGTGTCTTTAATGATTATTTTATTTATTTGTCAGCTTTTCTTCTGATAATAACGTTACAAGTATCCTGACTAAATGCATTTATTTCAGCTAAAGAACAGAATATTAATGATAAGTAAAGCATTGTATGACCAGTTGGAATTATTTTAATTATTAGATCAATAAGTAAAGTATTATCTGATTAATTAGATTACTTTTACCACTAGATAATACTTTGCATATAATTTATCATTTAATTTCAACCTGTCTTTCCTGGATTTTCAAAATAATGCGGAAACAAAGAGAATAATATTTTTAATTTGTGCACGATGTTTTCGAAAAAGCAAATTCTTATTTTTTAGTTCCATTTTTGGCCCTTGATTGAAGCGTAATATTTTTTAGGTTCTAATTTCAATTATGAAACTATTTTTCAAAATAAATCGAATAAGCTGAATTTTAAGCATAGATATTTCTATAATAACGCTATTTTTCATACACTTTTGGCATAAAACAAACTTCAAATTTTCTCTTTTAATTCGCCGAATAAAAACATTATGCACTTGCAAATGCAAAACGTGTTTCACTCTAATTTTTACCATAATTAACATTTTAAAATTATAATTCGAATGTTCCGTGAATGAAGATGGAAAACCGATTGATGAAAATTAACAGCAAGGTAATTTGAATGCATAAGCACTTAAACAAAGGCAGTTTTTTTAAAAGCATGGATGTTAGAAGTCTCTTTCAAATAACTCATAAATTTTCCATAAATAATTATAACTTTCCAATATCAGACAACTTTTCTTAGAATATCTTCAATATTATTAGTTAGCCGCGGACAAATTTGACAGATTTCTTAGCATCATGCTAAGAAATTGCCAAATAGAGATTGCCAATTCAATTGCCAATAATTGCCAATTCAGAGGCAAATGAACCGCAAAATATTTGTACAATTTACAGAAGCTTTTTTAGTTTAGAAATATAATGCGTTTTATTACTAGAAAATGTATATTCTTGTTTTAATGGGATTTATTCTTCCTACAAAAGTATAATTTCCTTATTGTAAGAGATTCAGATCAAACGATGGAAAAAATATTGGTGTACAGCAGGTGCTGATGATGCAGCAAATTTGGAAATATTCTTTAAGGACTCGGAAGCAAATATATAAAATCATTTTAATAATATTCGTGAAAACTTCTGGAGAATCATATTATGCTCAAGAAGATAAACTATATAATCTATAAATGGTGAGAGAAAAATGAAAAGGCATTTTAAAAATCTTTTTCCAATAGGTAGACATTACGGTGGTGGACTAAAACTTCTCATAGGATTAGTTTTGTTAACTACGCTTAAAGCGAAACGTTTCAACGAGGCAATTATTTATCAGTAGACCAGGTAATCGAAAGACGAATCTTAAAGAAAGTTAATGAGCTGGAAATTGCTGCAGGCAGAGGCAATTTCTTATCACTCCATCGTAGCCGCTGGAGTGATAAGAAAGTTTTTTTCGTGCGAAAATTTAACACTTTATATCAGTCGTTATTTTTAAATCAAAAGTAAGAAAGCCTCGGTTTAAGATATTTAGAACAAAACAAAAAACGTCTAGTTGTCTAGTTATAAACAGCTGATTATGAAGCATCTATACGGTATGTCATCGTTTCATTCAATCCAACTTAAAATTGTCCTGCTGTAAACTTGTTTCCCTTTGCTGACAAGGAAATTAATTTATGTAAGCATGAATTTCATCAAAAGAGATAATATCTGAATAATGACCATTTAGAGAGGTTTCAGACGTTAGGGTTTTTAGATAATTAAAGATTTGATTTCAATGGAAATCCTTTGATACTTTTTATTTTCTTATGAATTTAGTTTTTTATGTATACTTAGTTTTTACTTATACACCATTTATACTCTGCTGTTTCATGATTTCCTAATACTACATTTGAGTTCTTTTCAGGCAAAAAATATTTATATTGCTTCTTTTTCTACATGAAAAATTGTATATCCTGTTAATAATTCCCTTATTAAAAGAAAATTTCGAAGAAACTGTATAGAAATTTATGAAACAGAGAAAGTCATTCAATGTTATGGAAGTCTGAGGAACGCCATTGTGTTCAGAGTTAATTCTTATGATATTTATCAATATCAAGCCAAGAACAACTTCCGTAATGTTCTACACCGATTTTATTTCCACCCTCTCATTATACCCCTCATCTGTATGCATCGTGCTCAAAAAATTTCAAAACTTTGAATTCTATTTCTGACAAACAGAAATTGATATTCTTTCTAAATATGGCCATGCTTATGTCACCATGGCTCAAATTTGAATGTGATAATAATTCATTTGTAATTGTTGCAATTTTCTGAATCAAAATTTCGAATAGTTTTTGGAAAGGTACTAATATTTCCCGTATTTTTATTTCCAATTTAAATATTATGAGTAGTTCTAGTCATAACTTGGACAGATTCTCTAGTTGCTTGATGAGTACATATTTTAGATAATTTCAAGAAATATTTTAACATCTGTTGATAAGATGAATTTCTGTAACAAATTTTAATTCTTTGATTAATTAATTATGGCAAGATTTACTGCTAGCATTCGAGGTTACAAGCATTCAAGGTTTATTGTTTAATGATAGTGATGACCTAGGTGCGATGCCTGCTGAAAGAGAGCGGTACCTGTCTTTTACGAAAAGGATAAGAAATATGACAGCATGTCTTTACCAATCCACGTTGCTACCGATCACATGTTGTTACCAAAGATGGAGTATGATTTATTCACTTTCGTTATTATACATTGCGTTGATCGTCAACGTAAAAAAGTGAATCACGTGGAAAGTTATTTCATCTGCATTTCTTGACACCATTGTACAGCATGTGTTACTTTATCCCACACGCGGAACAAAGAAGCTACATTTCTAGCGCAATATAACATACCGATTACTAAATTGCTAAATTTCTATTGAATACATTTATTTGCATTCAAAATAAAATAGAATAATGATGAGAAGCAGGAAAACTACGAGTTACGTGTTAATTGCAATGTGTTACAGATTTATTTTCAATTTATTTATTCAAATGGTAATACAATTTTTTATACTTATTGTGCATACCATTTATGTTAAAAATGCAGATATAACACGTTACACATGGGATTTCACCGGACATCTAAATCGTAATTTTTTATCTAAGTTTTAATTTTATTCATTAATAAATATCTGTTTTTATGCATTGTCAACAAAGATTAAGTGTGTTTTTTTTTAAGACGGGAAGCTAAAGTTTAAATTTTTAAAAATTTGCTGGTTAATTCTTTTTTGAGATGTTAATATATAATATGAAGTTTTTAGATTGAAAAGTTGACTTCGTTTTCAATTTATCAAATATAAACAATTATTAAATCAAATATAAAGAATACTATCTGAAATATAAACATTAATATCAACAGTAAAAGTCTTCTTTCATGTAGTTTTTTTTCCATATTCCGTACATATAATTTTGAAATTTTAAATTTTAATCCTTGAAATCATTTATATGTTTTTGCTTATATTATGCATTTTTGATGACCACTTTACTAAAGCCTGTGTTTATTGTCCTTTGAGAAGCTGATTAATAGATTCCTAAGCTTATTCCAGCAATTCGAATTCCTTTCAGTAAGTAGCGAAAAAAATATAAAAGAATGAACCAATTCTATATAGTGATCTACTTTTTTAACAGATAATATAAATACAATAATATGTCGCTTTGGAAGAAACACCTGTATTATTCAGGATATGAGTTTGAACAAAATCGAAATCGCTCAATCTTTTGTCGTATTCTACATTATAAAGTTGTCACGTTTTCAACTTAAAATTTCCACCTAATCCATGCAGCCTTCTAAATTACTTGCATTTTCTTTTTCTATAAGTTAAAGTCAATAATACAATAAAGCAAATTAAAATGGTATGGCTGCAAATAGATTTAATCATCGTTGCATAATTGCTTGATTTTTATCTTTTATCATGCAAAGAAATGGCTTAAATGAACTTGTGCTAACATATACTAATTGGTCATATGATATACATAAACATATATAATGCACATAGAAATGCGCACAAAAGTCCACAAAATCGTCTAGGGTTTAAAATATCAGTATGTCTTTAGTTGATAACTTTTTCATATACTTAGTACTAATAGTACATTAGTGCATTTCACATACAAATACTAGAAATTTAACCATGGAACATTATCAACGAAACAAAGAGTCAAAATGGTGGATGGAATGTTTTTCGAAATTATAATGTCTATTGTTCGCGAAAGCACACTACGATATCTGAATGAAGAAAATTCAGTAGTTCCACAATTCCATTTTTCAGACGCATCGATAAGCTCGGATAATTCAGCAACCCAAAGATAAAATCTGCACAGAAATTAGAACACTGCAATCAGAGCCAACTGCTGTCGCTCTCAAAATGCTATTGAAGGAGACCGTCTTTGTGAAGCCGAAAGGGGAAGATGTCTGAATTTACTCAGATAACTTCTCAAAAATAAATAAATAAATAAAATTATTGTTTTTCCCAATTCCTTTTCAATGACTATTAAAATAATGATAATAATACTTGAAAATTTTGAATTTATCTCAAACTTTTCTAAAGCTCGAAAAAAAGTTTTCCTTTAGAAACAGTTATTTTTACTATTTCCTAAACTAATGAGCTTAGACTTACTGTACTACATTCCAGTTATAAAGATTCTTAAAATAAGGTACAGAAGTTTATAAAAACTTTCGCATCATAAGCGGAGAGAGTTCCAGCAAGAAAGGTGGCGGAAAAGGAAAAAAAAATACCCTTTTTATTTTCCATGTATAGTAAAAATTTTCTCTCAAAGTCTTAGGTAAGTTGTTTGTTTGACTGACTGTTCGTGGTAACTCACTCTAGGTTTGGTTTTGCTTATTTGATTATGCAAAAGCATTAGAGAGCTATTTGCCTAAGATGAGGAATGGCTTCGAGGAGGACTTTCTAAAGGAAACTGGCTCGAATACACGTTACACATGGGAAGAACCTCTGAAACGCCCATGCAGCCAGCCTTTTCGCCAGGATTCGAATTCCGGACTGAACTACCAGTATTCAGCGACTTGGCTGCTGGTGGGCGCAAATCACTCTGGGATTTACATCCTGAGAGCAAGAGTGCCTTTTAGGCGGACTTTGGATGGCTGGTTCGTGTTTAAGCACAGACAATCCTCGGAAATCCATGCCACTTGGCCATTCAATAACTGGGAACACAGCAGATGCTCTTAGCCCCTCAACACTGATATCCTGGAGGGTTTTGTTTAAAAAAAAACTAATATTTTAAATAATTTTCGTAGAATAAAAATTCCAGTTTTCTATGTATCTATTATGCTTTTACGATGTATAAATTAAGAGCTCTAAATTTAGAGTCCATTCAAAATTCCCAGATACATTTTGGGGCAAATATACTAATTTAATTTGGGGGGGGGGCTTTTGTTGTCGCAATTCAAGTTTTTTAGTGGAAATCTAAGAAGCAGCTGTAAAATGAATTCCACTACTTTTGGAGTGATTTTTTTCGTATAGGGTAAAACAGTAATGATTAAGCTGACAGTGGCTCTTGAAAATGTTTACTAAAAGTACCTAAAGTAATGTTTTCATGGAAAATTACTAAACCCTTTTGTTCACAATTAAATAACATGGAGTCAATGTTTTAATATCTGGAAATTTTACTTTACGAGAATCAGGCAAAACGTTTTCCTTTTTTTTAACAGAACACTGCATCTCGAATACTTTCATAAAATCTGACACTTTATTTTTAAAAATATTGCGGTTTAAAACACGTTTCTAGGATCAATATTTTAAGAAATAAATTCCACATTCTTCTCCTTCGACGGCTTGCGCTACAAGTAATATAAACTTGCTGTTGCTAATTAAAATTTCGTAAAATCCGCAGCAGTTATAAATTGACTAATAAGTTATAATATGTTACAATTGCTGTACAATTTTATAATGTTGCATAATGTTATAAATATGTTATAAATTTGATTAATTTCCCAAATTATGCTACGTTTATACTCCTAGATGCACAAATTTGGACTCCTGGAAACTCCTGGATGCACTACTTGGACTCTTGGATACTCCTGGATGCACAAACTAGAAAATATCAGTACATATGCATTTTAACTTAACATACGCTTACAGAAAAAAATCTGGGAGCATTATTCAATGTCTTCAAACTTCGTAATCAAACTCTGGAGAATATCGTTTTTAGACCATTTCTGTACGCCCTTACGGCCACTCGAACAGGATAGTGGTTGGTGACGCACGCTATTTGCCGTACCGAAGGGACCTGATTCGAATCTCGAAGAAGGCATGGAGGTTTGTTTGTAAGCGTGTAGTGTCTGCGAGGGCACTCAAAACACACAGTGAGACAAACGTCCTCGCGAGAAGTCTGTGGTAGGGGGAGAGAAGTGCGAGACCCTCAGACCGTCCCCCCGAGATGTTCTTTTTCAGAATTGGGGAGGAAGCTTATGAGTTAGGTAGACATCAGCAATACCTCAATCACCTGTACTACTAAGGGGCTGACCTAATCTCTACAATCTTTACGGTGTGTGATGTAGCACCATCCTTCCGAAAATAAAGACTGGCATCAAGTATCAGTCTTTAACTCTGATTGAAGGAATGTGCCAAGCCTGTGGCAGCAATGATCACCTACAGTGTAATCTTCATTTCGTTCAACCAGAGAAGAGCTGATAACACTAAATGCTGACATTCAGCTTCACATTTTTAAGATATTCGGTGCTCCTCGATTTAGCGTTATGCGGAGATTTCATGCAGGACCCAAAGATTACATTAATTAAAATAACTAAATAACTTTTTTAACTGCTATTCGGATTTTTTAAATGCATATGAGATATATCTATGCAGATGTGAAATTTCTAAGTTTATTGATAAGGAGGACAATCTTTTAACAAAACTGCCTTCCATTCTTTTTCTTTTATGCATTCCTTAATGGTTTCATTTCAAATATTTCGACGATTAAATATCAAATATAAATCCGAAGATATTTTTTAATTTATTCTTTTTTTTTCTTTTATGTCTTGAATATTTGGAAAGTTTATTATTTTGAGATCTTACGAAAAGGATAAAAGTTCAATAAAGTATCATAGCCCTCTGTTATAAAATTTAAAAGTCACGGAACCAGAATTAAATGTGGGGGGATTGCCTTCACAGGCAACAACCAAGCGGTAAAGTTGCTGAACACTGGTAGTTCTGTCCGCGAACCGGCTGGCTGCATGGGCGTTTTCGTGGATTTCTCCATATGTAACGTGATACGGGACAGTTTCCCCAGAAAGTCCTCCACGAATAGATACCAGATAGCCCTCGAGACTTTGCCATAATCACATAAACCAACCTTGACTTCACACCCTCGATGGTCGGCATTAAATCAAAATGACCGACTGAGAGCTCATGGAAATAAGTTTGCTTTTAATCTGCATGTTTTTTTTAGTAAGCAAAAACTCATATTCTCACTCCTCTGTCTATCTCGGTTAAGAAGAATTCTATTTTTTTATTGCATTCATTCTCATTATAAACAACTGATGATTTTCCTTCTGTTTTCTTAAGTATGATCAAATTTATTCAAAGCATCAAATTAAAAAACTTATTCTCAGAATTCCTTCTGAATTTTTAAAATAATTTCCATCTGGAATACTTTTTCTCATGCAGCGTGGCCGTATTAACTTATTTCCAGCAATAAATTAACTTTATAAGTAGTTTAACGGGAGGAAGTAAATCTTGCCGTGACATCATGTTAAATAGGAGTAAGATAAAAGTATGCGAATAGATTAGGAAGTATAGAAAGTTCCATTTATTTTTGGAAAAAATTGGAACGATGAACTTTCTGGTTGTCATAATGTGGGTCAAGTGTGTGAATACTGTTTTTGATTTAGATTTCTCCTGAAGCCTTCGTAGCTTGACATGTAAAGAAAACGATCTTATGACCTCTAATTATCTTGAGGTATTTCAAAGTTCTCGGGAGATAACATTGCATACTAATGAGAAGTTTATGAACGTTGCTTCGTTTCAGCTTCACTGTGGGATTCCATCTAATTTCTTTCCATAATTGAAGGTATCTTTATGGCATTGCTTTTCAGGAAATATGAACTTTTAAATTACAATGACATGCATTTTTAAGACCATAATTTCACAGTTTGGGGCACTAAAACTCATATAGGTGTTAAAAACATCAACTTAACTTTCAGTATCAAGCAAACTAGCCTTTAATTTAGAAGATGAAGAGGTCATGGATCCCACTTCAAATGAAATAAGCAGTCAAAAACCTCAGCTTATGCTTTTAGTTTTAAACATGCAAATGTATGCCCAAATATAATTTGGCGTATTTAGAAAAAGCAGTAACTTAACGAAATAAAGAAACGTATGAGTATGTATATAAATATATATTAAATTATGTACTGAAAGGCAGTATGTAAATTCTAAAATGGAATAAATTATTTTCTAAAATGTAGCGCAAAATAGAAATTTTTAAGTAAAGAAAAACCAAGCAAAATATTGTCCATTTTTTCAATTCTATTACTTTGACGAAGGAACTGCAATACAGTGCATATGTAATTAATTAGCTTAAGTTATATATTATTTGCTACTTTCTTGACGCATGTCTTTTTTATTATTTTTAATCAGAAGAACAAAAAATGGAACACTAAAAGGTTGAAAACTGCAAGTTCTAGATTAAAGATAATTTTTTTTTATTTTTTATAATTTAATTTTTATTTTATTGTGTCAAAATTTTGTCTTTGTAGACCAGATCTTGAAATTTAATGTCCTTCTTTTGTACTTTTCATGTTGGCAAAGTAACAATAAGCATTATATTCATTCTGCTTTCATTATTACTGATAATTCGAAACTGAATACTTATATATAACAAAACTGGTATAACTTTGTTACTGTTAAGTTTAGTTAACACCATTACAGTATTAATGAGCATGAAAAATGCAAAATTAATGAAGTAATTTTTATTTAATTCTTAAATTTCAGACATAGTTTTTTTTATTTTAATTTTAAGGCTTCTTGGCTAAAATTTCGAAGTCTCCCAGTTTTTAAACTTCTTAGCAGTTTAAGCTAGTAGTTTTCTTAGCAATTTAGCATAAATTGTTACGAATCTTTATGTGGTTGATCTGTAGAGTAGGAAAACTGAGCAATCCATTCAACTTATCTTTAAGAAAAAAGTGTATCTTTAAATAAAACTGAATAGAATACAATACATTTATTTAACATTTGAACTGAACATATTATGAACGAAATGAGAGCAACTGTGTGAAAAGAAACGCCTTTTCTAAAAGGCGTTTCATAGAACTGAAGTGAATGATGTTTGCCGAAAGAAACAATTCATGTTCTCAATAGGATTAAGGACAAGAGCTTTAGTTTTTCATATGAAGTTTTTACCCAGAGTTACGCTTTTCATTCAACAAAACGTTCTCTGCAATCCTTACTGTCAAGGGTAGTTTCGACATTGGGAAATAAGTTTGCCTTAAGCACTGACGCAGAGCCTCAGATATGATAAGGGTGTGCCTAATTTAACTGCTTAGCAATTATGAAAGAAGCATTGTTCTTAACAAAAATAGCTTTCAAAACACTATAGAAATATCAGCTATAATGGGTGAAGGAACATTTTAGTACAAAGAATTCTTAATAGCCCCACTTAGTATAAAAATTTCCGTATTTTTATATCTTATGAAGAATTGACAACTATTGTCTCCATCAATATCTGAAAGTGTAACTAGTGCTTCCTAGCATGCTCATATGCTACTTAAAACTTGACTGAATTTACTCCTTATTTTACCAAATTTAAGAATTAAGTATACAAATTTTACCTTCCCATCCCATAAAATTTCAAAACTTCGTTGAAATAATCATACTGGTCTGTTTATCGCTATGGATAGATCCTGCTAGCAAACGTAATACACAATTGATTCAAAAAAAGAATTTTAATAAAAAGGCTCCAAAATAATACGTTTTCCACATTGGTTAATAACGCAATTTTTTAAAAATCTAGGAAATTTGTAAAAAAGGGATAAGATTTAAATCTGTTAACAATGAAAAAGTAAATGTTAATGTTAAGAACTCTAAATAAAATGCGTTTTTCATTTGTTTAAAGGTAAAGTAATTTAATATTCAAAATTTCTGAAATATTTTGTATTATAACAAACCGGAAGTTTGTTTTGCTCTGCCTGAAAGCTTCTGTAATAAATTGCTAATAAAGTAATTATCGAACACTTTTACTTTCAAGTATATTACAAATGTTCACTTTTTAACAAGCTTAAAAGGTTTTTTCATGCATAGGTTTAGAAAAAAAAGATTACCTTAAAAAAGAAAACCTTTTCTCATTGAAAGAAAGAAAGATGCCACTCTTCAAAATGTAACATGGTGTATTTTGCGATAAATAAATAGCATGACTGTTAGAAGAATTCTTTTAAATACACAGAAACTTTTAAAATGTGGAAAATGAATTCTGTTTACTCAGATAAGCTCGTTTCCGATTTTTTAAACAATACTTGTAGTCGTATTTGATTTGCGTGCAACTAATTAAACCTCAATTCGGATGTATAATTCGATTAATCATTTTTACAGAAGATAGATCTAAAGTCATTCACTTGCTTCGAATATTATATAGAGCAGAAAGGCAGTCTTTCATTAAGAAATTATTATGGATTTCAATTACGCGCTTTAAATTCATTTAAATTGTTATCAGCATCATAACATTTCGGTTAGCATTTTTATTTATAAACAGCATGTTTTCAGTTATAAGCCCACATTTCACGTTATCAAGATGAATGAAAACCAAACTGTTTTAGCGTAACATATAAAATTATCTCCATTCATATTTAGAATGAAAACGAAATATTATGCATAATTAGTTAATACAAGAAAAGAAAAATGCTTCAGTTAAATAATTTAACTACTGCGAAGTATTATCTCCTTAAATATTCTGTTTGGCTCTAGACTTCATCTGACTGACCTAAAGCTGTATTGCTTTAATGGCAAACGGAATTAATTACCATTCTAAACTAAGCAGCATCTTTTTCTCTATTAGATTAATTTCGTCTGGTATTGAGAATTAATAGAAAAGGAGGCAGTGTTAATAATGTCTCAGAAACGCCTTGACCGCCGTCCTTGATACCACTTCTCTATAACCTTGAATTTAGAGAGTCCTCCTCTAATTAAATGGCATGCTTTCAAGCGAGGACTGACATAAAGGAGCATTTGGTGTCATTTATTAAAACATTTTCGGATAAACAACACTTAATGCAAGCACTAACGAAAGTATCTCTTCTTGGTGTTAAACAAAAACTGTTTGCTTGTAAATTCAAAATCTCAACAAGGTCCAAAATAAATTTCTTGAATTATTTGTTAAAAAAATTCAAAAATTGCTTTGAAATACATTTTTTGTACACTTTACTAGGAAAGTAAGTTTCAAACATATCAAAATAACATCTGCTAAAAGTTTAACCCTTTAGTATTCCGAAATAAATTTCCTATTAACATGTTACAAAACTGAGTGCACGATTGCTTAACTTATACGGTCCCTCATTAGTGAATCCGCTTCACTTCTTAATGTCTTAAAAAAGAAGTTCACGACAGGATAAAAAATAGAACCGGTATAAAGTATGTCTGAAGCGACGGAATAACTAACAGTCGAAGTTGCCAAGGAGGAAATAAATAAATGATGTCTATGAAAAGAGTACAGTATGACTTCTCAGCCGAATAATTCTTAACGTATTGAATCTCGGTCTTAACAAATCGTTTCGGAAATACACGTGGGAAATAAAAATGATTTAGTTTGATATTCCAGAAATTATATATGCATCTGGTTCTCTTAATTTACTTTCAGCTCTAAAAGCAAACTTCTCTTAATGATGTTCATTACTAAATATTTATATCTATGAAGACTCTAGAGACATTAGGTATTTTTTGAAAGCAGGAGAGATGAAAAATGAGCAATGCGCTCACTGAAACTCGAACCACGGACCTCTCGATCACGCGCCCAACGTGCTGACCACTACAACACGAAAGCATGCTAAGAAGGCGGCAGAAATATCTTATAAGATCATTACTCTAATTAGCTGAATGTTACGAAGTCAAGTGTTGCAAGTCAAGAAAAGTGCTAAGGAAACTTTAAAACGTTTTAGAATCTGACGTTCTGCCAACAGCACATAATGATATTCAGACATTTTTTTAAACCCAGAAATCATTTTGCGAATTCATAAAATGAGGGTTGAGACAATAATCAATTTTCATAAGGTAAGTCAAATACGTGACCCTTCCTTTTTTAAAAATAAATTTTGAATTACAATTTAATACAGAAGTAATTTGTAGTGCTTTTTAATTTACTGAGGTCGTAAACAAGTAAAAGGGGCCTTTGAATCGTAATGATGTTTGCCCGTAAATAAGTAAAAATCTGGGAAAAACTTACGTCTTTAAAATCTGATTTTTATATTAATGCACAAACCTCGTTTTCACATTTTGTTAAGTGCAAAAGTTTGAAAAGTTTACTTTTTCCAGTTGATATTCAAAGGCTACTCACCAAGTAGCTCAATGACAACTTTTGACAATTTACTTTTCTTCTTCAAATCTGAAGAAAACAAATTGACAAATAAGAACAATAGCAGTTTATTTAAGGTCAGCAAGATGCAAAAAGTAAGGAAAATTCTCCATGCATCGCCATCCCATCAAGTAGATAGGTCTTCCATGCTTTGCCGTAACTGATTATAAACCAATGAAGCCAAGAGATAAGCTGATTATTAAATGACTGAATTAGCATAAAAATTTACTAAATAGTCATTGCCTTGTAAAAGAGTTGAAACACGAGAGTTTTCTTAAACACTTTCAGAAACTTATTAGTTATTATTATCTGACAGACTTATTATTTCCGAGATTTATTTGAAGTGGTATTTTAAATTTTAAAGTAAATTCTCTTTTAAATTTCTTTTTTCGGAAGAGTTCTTTTTTCCGTCTTAGTAAGAGTAAAATTATGATGTAACTGACTTCCAAAAGGAAAACCGTTCCTCATTTTCTTTATCATTGCACTTTCCCGTACACTTTAGGAGAATAGAAATTAATGCTGACAATTATTAGTACCTGTTCGAAATGCTTCTATATTCAGATATAGAAGAGCTACTTGGATCTTTTCTGAAATGAATTTGCAGAAAACTTCTTAAGTGTCAAAAAATAAAATAGCACATGAGAAAAACACCTTAAAGTTTAGACAACAATGTAGACGTCAAAATTTCTTTTGCGCATAAATTAAAAATTATGATCTGTTCTGATGCACATCACCTTAAGAGCATGTGCATCACTTAATGCATATGTGCCTATTGATGATTAAACAGATTATTCATTATCATTTGGATGCAAATGAGTTTTTTAACTATAAATCCCCACATTCTTTGCAAGAAATTATTTTTTCGTGTGTACAGGTGTGCATGAGTGTGTATACACATATATGCCTATATCATCTAGACTGCATGGAGATACCGTAGCATCCACGGAAAGCTTGGCTGCCTTTAAAGCTACTGTGAGCAGTGCAGTACAGTTTCAGTTAAGCATTGAAGAATGTTTCTGATAAAACTCTAATATATAACACAGCCAAAGATATTTAACAGTCTGGAATTTATAATTATAAAATGTCCCTTAGATTTAGTTCGAGATCAAATAAATGTAAAAAAAATTACCTTTCTTGCAGCAAGATTGAACCTTATTAATAAGAAATAGTTATCTCTTTGTAGCTTCTAATAACTCAGCTTTCTTTCTTGGAAATGACATTCAACTTCATGAATTAAATAAGTGTAATAGACTTTATAATGCTTTAATTAAAACACCAACCGAAAACTCCAGCACACAATAACCATAGCTGCTAGGTAAATTTTTAATGGAAACTGTATTAAACAGGAATGCGTGTTTTCTAAGAAAGGAAAAAGATTTACCAGTTATAGCCTGTGTATTCCCGGTAATGGGACTACAACGTATAAAGTAAAAGTCAGAAAAGTCTTCTGAAGGCACAGAAACAGACGTTTAATGATTTTTTTTGCTACTTATCATAGAGTGAGATTAATATAAACTATCTTAAGAAATTACCCTTGAATAGAAAAGTTTGAAGAAGCAGATTTCTCTTTTATAAATAAATTTTTTTCATTAATTTAAAAATTTGGGTTTCTAAGATTCTAATAGAAAATTATGTTTAATTAAATCGATTAATACATCTGTAGGTAAACCACAAAATAATCGATACGTAAGCACACAAGCTAGTTTTTCAGTTTAACGTTATTGTACTGTAATTACAACGGCAAATCAGTACTCGAGTATGTTGCCATAATCAACAATTTAAAATTAATATCTACTTAGTTTTTACTCCAAACCATGAAAAATTTATTAAATATCTGTTCAGTATCATTTCCATTATCAAAATAAAATACTTGTTCCTAGAATGCTAAAGCTCTTATAAGGCTTTAATGGGTCTTATAAGCTGATGCTGAATATTTATTAGTAACAGTAAACTTTTTCTCGATTGCGTCAAGCAGATAATGTAGATAACAAATGTCTTTCCTTTTTCGTTGAGGATTAAAAACAAAAACTGCTGCAATCACAAGTTGCCCAATAATATCTTAATACAAAGAACAGGCCATCTTGCAAAAGCAAATACCGTAAAGCAGAGATTTCTTTCATCTTACTAAAGGAAATGTCTGCATGACATATATCAGTACTGATGGAAAATGTGTCTGTAAGGAAAGATAAGGAACAGTATTGTTGGAACATAGATAAGGAGTAAATTCATATTATTGGAGAACAAGAATAATGTTTAATATTTGTATATTAAATCCACAACTCTTTCAAATTCTTTCGAAAACTAGGTACTTAATGGTCAAAAGCTTTGATTTTGTCTTAAAATGTTATTCATTTTCTAAACTCAATCCGTTATCAACATCTCGCTGGCAAAGTAATAAATGCTTTACTTTAAACTTCCGGTTAAAAATTCCTCTACATTTCAAGTTCGTTTACTTCCCTTCTTTTGGAATTCTATACATCAGAATGTATTCTTAATTAATTCATTTTTATAATTATGATCAAAAACTTCTGATAAAAGCGTTTTTCCTTATTTTTATAATCATTGTTTTTCTTATTTATTGAATTGAATACGACAAATTATAAAAGATATTTATAAGGGAAGGAATGCCTTTGAGGAAGTTAACCGGCTCATATTAACGTTACACTTGGAGATAAATACAAAGTACCCAAAGAGCTAGCCCATTTACTGGGATTCGAATCCAGGTCGAACTACTTGTACTCTGTGGTATTACCCATGCGCCCGCTGGTGATGCCAGAAACGTTGAAGAAGAAGTAAAACCGCAGACTTTAGCACAAATGTATAATTATCGGTTTTTATCATTCTTTAGTTTTTTCGTGTAGTATTGGAGTAAAATTTTTATCACCGCGAACGCTTTTACGAGTTATCAGGCAGGAAAAACATACATGTATTTTATGATTTATTAAGAGAAGATCTTTTACTCATTCAATGGTAGCTATTATGATTCTTTGTCGAACTGCATTTAGCACATTTCATTTATGTTATCGTAATTTATGTAACAATTTTTAATTACTTTGTTTCAATGTTTTAAAAGACTTGTGAACAAGTCCTTTTATGCACTTTCTGAAAGAGAATGGTTAATTGACAATCATTTTACCAAATTTGAAAATTTTGGAAAATATCTTCTTACATTTTTACATTTGCTGAAAGCTACAATTAATTTACTTTCCAAAGAAGTCTTTTTTAATTTCGAATTATATACGCTGTTCTCATATTTTTAAAATCCTCCTTTACATTCCTATAATTCGTGTTATGCTGTAAATATTAATGGCTAATTTATGAAAAGAAACTCTCATTGATTCAAAATAAACTTGAAGTCTCTTTTTCTTACAAATATATAAATAAATTAATATCAGCATTTTGTGAGGGATGAAAGCGTATTCATTAAGCTCTTTTCATAGCCTAAAATTCATCTGTTTCTAAAAATGCTTTAGTTTATCAGCTTTTGAGACTACGATATTTTTTTTTAAGTTTTTAACTTTTTTGCTCATTTCAGTGATTTTTTTATCGAAACCAAAATTATAATGTACGCACTGATATGTTTTGTTGGGAACTAAATAATAATATATTGAGTAATATTATAGAATATCTGTTGACTGCTGTGGCGTTTAAGCAAATTATTAAACCACGATAATGTTTCATAAATGCATAAAAGAGCACATATCAACTTTTTTACATTAACCAAAATAATATGATAAATTAAATTTTAATATGCTATTTTATTTCATGTCGTTGCAATATCCTTGCTGAAGCTGATACTATGGTATGTAACTGCACAAAGGTTTTGCTTTGGCAATTTCTTTGAGAGAATTTTTTATTATTTTTACATCCCATTAATCCAATCTAATAGTAACTGCAAATAGGTTAAGCTTATAAGGTAATAAGACAATTTAAACCCAATAAAACAAATTGCACACCTTTATCAGTCAAGAAACAAATAATAAAATGCTTACACAGGAAATTTTACATAACATACAGAAAGTTCATTTGGCAGGATCCTTGCCACACGAGACCTGTGGAAAATTTGAAAATTTGTGCGCTTTTTTAAAGTTTTTTAGGGGGTGGTAATATCAACAAAAATTATATCAATTGAAATTAAGAGGTAAAAGGAAGAAAAATCTTATTTTTCTTTCGAAATTGTACAAAAACCAGTAAAGTAATAAATAAACGCGACTCTACAGCTTCCAGACTACCGTGAAAAGTATATAAGACTATCAAAATGCTTTGGAATTCAAAGCGATTGTGAAGAAAGATGATAATGCTTTCTGATAGTTTTACAAGAAGGCTAAGGAATATAAAAGTCTTAAAATTAGAAAAAGGAGTTGGTTATAAGGAATTGTCATATCTCTCATGCGTGCTCTTCGGGATGTGAGTGATTAGTATATCCAGCTAACAAATAGAAGACTCGTAGATCGAATCCTGGAGAACAAAAAGTAGATTTTTCCCGTTTCACACTTCGTAAACTTTACGCCTTTTCAATTGCTCTAGAACTGCAATGTGGTGAACGACAACTCGTCACCAGATGGATTTTTTTCAATTGGGTGCCATGCGTTCCCAGTCTCCATTTCAGTAGCTCCGGTAGTGGAAGTGGTTAGCATGTCCAGCTATCGACTAAAGGATCCGTAGTTCGAATCCCGGGAAGGGCACTGCTGATGTTTGCTGTTTCTCGCTCAAAAATTCCTCACATTCAATCTCTACATTGGCTCTCGAACTCTGGTTAATTGTTCGACTAATAGTGAAAATGCTTATGTTCTTAGAGAAAAGGAATGCTAACAAATCACTGAATTAAAAATATCATCAAGGTTATTTTCCTTGGATTGTCAACTGCATCTCATTATTTTGCTTTAATCGTTCAGAACAAAATTAATTCAAGTTAAATATTTATACTTTACTTCGATTGTTTTCCTCCTCGCTGAATTCTCACAGAATCGGTATTTTACTAGTAGTAATTCACGGCACAGTCTAACCTACATATGCCTTAAGTTTTTCTTAGGATTTGTTTTTTCATGCTTCTAGAGGTTTCTTTCTCTGCTCTACGGCTCCTCAACATATGATATTAGTCTAGCATTTTCACAAAGCCCCACCGTCAATTTTATGTTAAATTTTGAAAGCATACATTAGCTAAATACGTGATTTTCTGAATAAAGTATAGAATATATTACCAATGGTATTAATGCTTCACATTACAGCAAAATACCTGTATTTTTTTTCTCACTAGCTGTTTTATCTTCACATTATGGTAAACCAAGTAAATAAGACTTTGTAATAAACTATCATTAACCAAAATACCTAAATGTAAAGCTACTGCTATGACATAAACTTGATTAAGAACCCTACATAAAGAAATTAACATCAAAAAAGCATAACTAGACCATTATCTAACATTTTGCTAGTTCTTTATTGTTACAAAAGAAGAAAATTATATTATGACATCACACTTTTTTAAGATTTTACGGATGTAGTCTAGTAACTATTGATAACTGATAATTTTGCTTCATAGTCAGTCCCAAACTTGAGCCAGAAACATTATCATCGCATCAAACTTAAAATTGTTAAAATAATTTTGTTCTAAAGCTGTAAACCTGAAATAGTTAAAGTGCTTTTACCCTAATTCAAAAATAATCGTAAACCCTCAAATCGATAGAAAACCTAACATGGCAGAAATTCAATTCTTTCAGCTTCTCTTAATGTTTATTTCAATAGCTAAATCCTTAAAAATAAAGACATCAGTGATTTTTTAAAATCGCTAAAAAAATAAATATAGTCTTTTACATTAAAAGATCGTTTTACACAGATTTTAAAATAAGCAAACTTAATTACGGCACGGATTATATCTTCAAGAACTGAATGAGAGTACCTTTCATTTAGTTGAAAATCGCTTAAAAGTATCCGTTAGACACACTTCCATTTGTTTTTGAACTTATAACACGAAAATTCTTCATTACAGTTCTAGGGATTATTTTAATTTTCTAATAGTTATTTTTAATTTTGAAACCCCTTCCTTTAAAATCTTGTTTCCCACCTATAGCTCCCTACCAGACTGATTTTTCATTATCGCGTTTTATGTAAATAAAGTAGAACGAATATTTAGTGGGAAGTTCAGTTACTTCCGTTGAAGAGCTCAGAAGTACTCAGTAGAGCGTGTTCTGCCTTCGGGCCACGTCGTTGCTTTAAGCCTGTGTTACTATGTTCGGCCGTAGTCTAACGTGTTTGTTAGTATTCTCCGGTGAGGTTTAATTACTGGCCAACTCGGTTAGTTATTTATGTACAGCTTCGGCTTTCTTTAGTGCCTTATTTTCTATCTTAAATTCAAGCCCAAGTGTAGACTTTCCTGTAAGTCCGAGAGCGGCCGACTGTTATTATTTCTTTAACTGAATAAAAGGTGATTTTAACCCTCTTTGGACTTTACCCTAATAGTTGTAAGAAGACCAGCGAATAACCGCTAGATTCTTCTCTGAAGTTCTAGTAGCCAAGGACACTAAAATTAACCGGAACTTTACTGAGTATCAAATATTTCATATTTTTATTGCAATTTAAACTCTTTTATATCTATACTGCAACCTTTTAAAATGTTTTCCAAATACCTTTGTAATATGCAAATAAACGCATTACAGAATTATAACATTTCAATGCCAAATAGAATTTTCCTATTGCATTTATTAAATAGCTTTTATATATATATAAGATGCATAATTTTTATGTCATTTCACAAGGCATTTTCGAAAGTGCCTTCTGCTTTACTCTTTTAATTTTGTAAACATCATGCATTTGTTTCACCTTCGTAATTTATAACTGCACATTTTGTTTGATTTTTTGAGCCAAGACTAATAGAAACTAATAACAATATAATACCAACGTAGGTATCTTAATATATACTGATCCATTTTGTTATTAAAATACATAGTATTACAGTTGTTCATATTTATCCTTTGGCCTTGAAACTAAAACAAATCTAACAAGGATAGCTGTCGGACTTCCGCGATAATAGCCAGGAAATTTCAGGTGTGATCAAAAGTGTTGAAAAAACAAGAGCGAAGTGTGGCATTTCGCAATCTCCCACAGCGTCCAGAAAAGGATAAATAAAGTAGCTTGCGAGAGACGATATTTGCAGCCGAAGACTGGCAAATGTAATGAGGCGTTCTCTCGTCAATGAGTCCCACTTTATGCTCTTTCTGAAATCTGGTGTATATATGCTGCGAATGCGAGTCACTTTCATTAAACCATCGGTGCCAAGAGACGTGACAATTTCTCACCCCTTATTCGATATTGTCTTTTATGTTCTGACCACTTTACTCAGACGAAGTTAAAAACTCCCACACAAAACATTTGTCAATGTACATTGGAAGCGTGTATTTCCGGAACACATCCTTCACTAATATTGTACCACAGAATGCGGCTTATAAAACATTCGGTTAATCCTGAAACATACTTATTACTTCAAAGTATTGCTTGTTAGAGACTAACATGCTAGTACTTTATATACCAATACTCAAGCAATAATCACCACCATACGATACGTATGCCACCTTTTAGGAATGTACATTATCAAGTTATGATTTTGTCATTCTAGATACTTAACTCTTGCTAATCTATGGCTGAAAACATTATGGACACTCGTGCCAATTTATATTCCTTGGTTTGGTGGTTACGAGCGATTGAAAAATGTCATACTTTGCACCTGTTGTTCAACCTGGATAGTGTCGGAGCGACTGCCCTTGAGAAGTCCGATAGCTTTCGTTGTAAGTCTGGCAATCTTACTTCGCATCTAAATTTAAAATTCATTTTGACCTGTTAAGTTCTTATTCCAAATCATCCCTGGTGAATGAAATAAACAACAGAGGGTTTTAATTTGAACATATAAACAGAACGAATCAATTTATGAAACTTAACGCGTCCATTTGTCAAAAATTTTAATATCTTTAGTTTTCACTTCATTCTCGACATCCTTCAATTCAAATGATCTCGAGAAAGTTAGTATTTTATGCAGTATCGAGAAACACAGTAACGTTTATCATTCATAATGGATGAAAAAATAAAATGAATTTTTATTAAGATTACTTTTAGCGATGCAAAAAAATCTGGATGTTTCAGGGTCTAAGCAATCTTAGCGGTTTTGAAACATTTTGGGAGAATTTAATTTATAATTAGATAACGCTGATTTTCAAGTAATCGGGACTTATCTCCATCCTACATCGCTGTCTTACTTTAAGAAGGGAATAAGTTGGTAAAAAAAACTGTGTTATATCTCGGAAATTTTCCAAAGTCAACTGTAAATGAATTTGCCTTTTTATACATTAAATAACTTCGTAACTTCGTTGGTCCGTGAAATTTCCAGATTTATTAGAAAGGAGTAACCACTATATCTATTAGGGTTTTAAGAAGTGCTCTTGTCTCTTCATGAAGAGGCGTCGGGTTCATTTCCAGTATCGAAGCAAATCGTTACAAGTTAATATTTTTCTTCTCTTCTTTCGTAATAAATTTATCGAGTTTAAAGGAAATAATGTCATAGAGATATACAGAGTAAAAAAGTATTAATAATGTAAATGTGTAAATAGCGGAAGAGAAAGAAAAATTAAAACTGTTTTAAATGCTTAAGTATTGCTGCTAATTTCTTGTTGAGGATGCTAAGATATAAAATATAGTCTTCATGAGAAATGGAAATTTTTTATGATTGTCCATTATATAAGTCATCTGTAACTTGTGAAAACTATTTATCTACCGAGCTCTTATTACCTTCATTCAGATAGTTCAAAGGATGACAATTCACACGTCACGCGTCAGTTCATTTTGAAAACTTGTGAGTGCAGTCACTGTTAAAATTTCTCCTGCTCTTGCTGGATGCGAGTATGGTCATTGTAAATAATTCTCCGCTCATCCTGGTTTATCACCAAAATTAACAAATCCTTGAAATATTTATCTGTGCTCTCTGAATACTAGCATTTAGTATATGCATTAAGATATTTTGAAAATAGCAAAACAGTATTAAGTAAACCTACAGAATTATTAAAAGATTTATCAAACAAAGAACTGTAATTTTATGAGTCAGATGATTATACGCTTTTTCTTAATATAAGAAATGTTTTATTTATTTCGATAGTGTAAGGAAACGTAAATATTCTATGTAGGAAATAGAAATCCTAAATAGGCGACTATTTTTAAGAACCAACGGAATTTTTAACTTTTAAGTCCACTAAGTTTTTTTTCATAATTTTATTTTTGTTTTATATTATGACTATACCCATATTTGACATACTTTTAAAAATTCGAATATAAGATTGTTAGGATCAGTTATGTTGATTGAAAATGCATTGCTTATAAATATTTGGTCATGCTCATCTACCGACAGAGTATTACAGGTTTTCTATTACAATTTAGTAGTTGTAGTTTATAGTTATGGATAGTGTAATGCTAATTAACATTCATAAGGCTATTGTTATTACATATGGATGACCAAGAGAAAAACGCAGGGAAGTCTTTCTGTGATGTTACTTACTTGTCGAAGAGATATACATATACGATCTGGATGTAAATTTTAATGAATATTATTAGTATAGTACTGCTAAGATAATTTCATATATGACAGGTACATGCGGATCCCATATGTTATTAATACTAATTTTGCAGTTTTATTAAGTAGTTTATAAATGAATAAAGATAGATGACAATCATAACATGATTTCAAACGCCTTTAATTAGCTCAAAATATAAAAATGCATTTTTATAAGTCGAAGGGAGAAAATTATCTGTACTGTCTCAAAAGAATAGATAGATATGTGTCTATTTCAAGTTACAAGTAAATACTCTTATTATTAAAATAAAAAAATTTCCGGGATGTTTTATTTAAACCCGAAGCGTTTTCCTATATCATTATTTGATTGTGCAGTTCTTAATGCATATTAAGATATTCGAGCCACTTCGAATACAGACGACTTGAAATGATATTTCTGATTTGCAACGAGTGGTAAGCTTGCTGATAACACAAAATAAAGAAAATAATTAGTTAAAATTAAATGTTTTAAGAAATTACAAACAATGTTGTTTGAAATAGTTTTAACAAGCATAGCAGAAATTGTAATATATTTTATTAAATCAAATCAATCAAAGTTTCTTAGTCACGATTTAAATTGCAATATTAATTTAATTTGCAATGGCATGAACGATTTAATTTGCAATCGCAAATTCACTTTATAAGGTTCTTCCTTCAATCTCTTGATTTTCTTCGTAAGCATAAACTGTGAAACCTTATGTGGAGGACAGTGAGCGAATCTAGGCTATGTTCTTTAGTGTTGCAGAAACTACAAAGTCAGACGGAGGGTTTAAAAGTGACCCTTTATTCTAATATTTACAACTCTTCAAATCGAGAGTAAGCCACTACTTGGGCTGAACTAAAATAATATTAAACTAAAGTGTGTTAACAAATTCAATACCTAACTAAATTCTAAATAGGACGGCGAGGGAAGCTTAACTCTTAGTGAAATGCAATAAATGCGAATTTTCACTAGCAAACACTGGTAATTGGAAATTGCCTATGAAGGCGAACTTTCAGTAGACAGAGGAAATCTTTGCGCGCACAGCCTTACGGCGATAAATCCAAGGCTCTGTCTTTCCCCTCGTTAACTCTTGCCTTTTAAACTGCTAACAGAAATATGCGATTTGCATAAATATCTCACTCGCGCTAAATTCGGGCAGCAACTGAAACTTTGAGAATTCGATAGGAAAGTTCAAACTAAAAATAATTTGGTTAATTAAAATAATGAATGCTACAACTTTAGACATGATTTCCTTCACTTTTTTATTTTTCATAAACGCAGAAATAGTTGGGCACACAAAATCATACCGGCGCTTAATGTATTAAATTTATGTTCTATAAAAGTGGAAAGAAAAAGGAACACAAATTCTGCATTTAATGTCTTAAATTTAACTGAAATTATTAAAGAATTATAATGATTTTCCAATAAGTTATTCATACATTTATCTTCTCTTTTTGATACTAAAGCTTTGCATTCTTCCATTTGTATAAATATTAAGTTATTAAATTCCATAATACTCATATACGAAAGCAATTCTCTGATTTTCTACAGAATAAAATAGTCGTAAACAATCATCGAGGCGAAAAAACTTTTCTCATGCAGGAAAATCTTAACTTTTTTACATGATAACAGATATATAAAAGAATGTACGAAATCTGGTACCTAATCTTTATACAATATTTGAAAAGGGAAAAAAGAAATGTGCACTAAATTCAGTATCTGAGTTAAAAATTCTCTCTAACAAAGGGACGTATGGAATAAAACATACTAAAATGGATTCCATTACAAAACGTTGTTTACGTAATTACTTAAATATACTTTCGAATTTTCCTTTCCTAAATGTGTCAATTCTCATATCAGAGATAAAATGCGTAAATATTCAACAATACTAATGTTCTCTTTTAAAACACACGTATCTTATGATTTATAATGCTTCCAAAATTTCAGCGTCTGTTTAAGCTGTTGACTTGTTCTTGGATTATTTTAGAATGGCTTACTTCAGCCGATTAATCTTGAATTGTTTTTTAACATTTTGCTCCCAAACTCTGGAAAGTAAACCATGCGTTTCAGACAATACGTCTTATGTTGCATAATATTAGTCTAAGATGTGATAATATTTAACGTACCAAACATGCATGGGTTATCAGTTTGAGGTCAAAATTGTCCACAGGGCGAAACTGATCAGATTTAAATAAATAAAAATTCCTCGCAGTTGCTTTAAACCTAGATAATTAATATATGTATGTACAAATGTATATTAAAAGCACTATTACATTAAAACCTGATGATAATGTTCGTTTTTGAAATATAATTAAAAGTTTCACTTCAGCTTAATTTTTTAATTAAAAAACAGGAAATATTTAAAGCAAAAGTTAAATTCGGAACTTAGTAAAACTGTTTTAAGTCAAAGAAGTAACTGATTAAGGCAAAACCAAGGACAGTTTCTTGTTTCGGGGTGTTGACTTTATGAAGGACTTTCTAAGACAACTGGTTCATATTTAAGCGTGAACGGTAAAATCGCAAAAATTGTGCAGCCTACTCTATTTTGTAACACTGAATAGGTGAAAGATAATCATTACGTAGCTGTTTTCGTCCGTTCCCCATTCATAACTCCAAATGGCCCTATTTTTTGTAAAATTAAGTACCGTACATAAATTAATATTAAATCTTAAAATGTAAACTCTGAATGAATTTTCATTCTCGTCAGTATAAAAATTATAATATGAAGAAATTTCTTATAATCATGATTGATAAATGTATATGGTTCACATTAAAGAATAAGGACTTTTATCTTCAGTATATAAATTGTAAGGTATTTTCTCCCTCATTAAAGCGTGCCTCCGTAGTGTAACTGGAAGCATGTCCGGCTAGCAATCGGAAGTTCCGGAACTGAAATCCTGGGAGAGGAATAGCAGATTTTTTTCATGTTTCCTGTTCCGTATAGCCTTATGACTCTACAAGCTTGTACTATAAATAAAATATTTCTTATTAATTTTCTTCAAATAATTATGTATTAAGCAACAAAAACGTATAATGAAAATTAATTTCACCTGTAGTTTTCCTGTTTGTATGTTACAGTTCGATACTAAATCCAAAATTTAATCAAGACCATCATAGAATGTGGGCCACCAAAGATTCAAGGTTATTCAAAATGACTGGCCCATCAGCGGCCGAGCGGTAAAACCGCTGAGCACTTGCATTTCGGTCTGAGATTGGAATCCCGGTGAACGGGCTAGCTATATGGGCGTTTTCGTGGTTTTCCCCGTGTGTAACGTGTATTCAAACCAATCTCCCTTAGAAAGTCCTCCATGGAGGCATCCCTCCCCTTAAGCAGATAGCCCACGAGTCCTTTGCAATAGCTAAATAAACCAAACCTTAAAATTATTGTTGACTGTAATCATTTATTAAACTATAATAAGAAAATAACTCACTTAACAGGTCTCTAAAAATGCATAAAATGCTAAGGTAATTTAGTTAATAATTGCACAGTACTCGTATGTGACAGTTTGCTTATCTTCTTTCAGCGATTTTTTAAACGGGGAATTTTTCCTTCTGTTCTTGTAATGGACATATTATCAGACAGTCTAATTCAAAGTACCGTTATGAGTGTTTATCGTGTTTTTCTGGGAATGTAAGGTAACTATGAGCCAGTTTTCCTCAGAAAGCCCTCCACGGGATTATCATTGCCTTTAAGCAGAGAACTATTGTGTCTTTACCCTACCTAAATATTCAAATAACCTAATCTATATAATAATTATTAAATAATCTAATCTAATATTTATTAAATAATCTAATCTAATATTTATTAAATAATCTAATCTAATAATTATTAAATACTGTAATATTCTCTGAAAGTATCATTTCCTTTAAAAAGCGAAAGCTTTTGTTTATAAAAGAGGATTTGGGGAGGGGAATAACGTAACACATTATAATGCTTCGAAATAAATTGATGATAGTATTTCTTTGTCTCAAAAAGAAAATACCACTTGCGAATGAAGGAAGTTTAGTTTGCACTCCATTAGGAATTGCTTTTCTCTTCAGCATTTAAAAATGTGTAATTAAAGTATCTCTTATTATTATATTTCTTTTCAACCAATACGCCTCCCTGTTTGAATCACTGTTTATGTTTGCCGTGTAAGAGATTCATTTTTGTCATGTTGAGTTTTTAGTTACGCCATTGCATTAGAAAGTGCTTTCTCTAAACTAAGCATTTTAAAATGGAGGAATAGTTTAGTGACTATTTTGGTCAGCTGCTAAGGAGGAAAAGCACCACTTGGACTAAGTGCATTTTTGGGGGATACAAAACGAAGTTATAATGATCGGCGGGAGTTCTTTGAATTTAGAACCAAAAACAATTACACGATGTAATCCGAAGTTACCTCCGAAGGTGACAGTATCTGAATAGTGAAGTAGCCTCTCTTACTGAAAGAGTAGGTCACCAGGTAAAAGGAAGAAAGTCTATAGCTGCCGACCTCCAAAAAAACTTGTCGAACCTGAAACATGTTTTCGATTCGAAGCAGCAGTTCGGGCACTTTCTCCACCCACCGGTTTCAGAACGTGATGTCATCGTCTATGTCTCTCTGAAAAGACTCCCTTCTTTCATCTGATTCATCTGCAGAAGAATTCAATTATTTAAACATTATGCCCTCTTTTCATAAAAGTTAAATGACAATTGTTCTTTGTTTCTTGAAGAAATAAGTCTCTATCTGGCAAACTGATAAAACTGCCCAATATTCAGAATGCATACCTCTAATTCCCATTCCTTGTCCTGAAATTTCTCAAACCGTATGACGATCAAATGTGCACACATTGACTAAATGTGACGTACAAAATTAAAGCATATAAATTGAATTAGTCTATGGCCATTATAACTTAGCCTTTGAAAATTATGTGATGCTGCAAATAAGCGAAGGTTCTTCAAATTTACCAAGAATTGCTTTCCCCGATTATCGGAAATATTCCTATTTTTCTGCTAAAAAAATTGATTCCAAGCAAATTCTCAACAGCTTAGAGCTATTACTGCTTTAGAGACTTTTGTAGTATGATATTGAACAGCTTTCTTTAGTTTTCAGCAAATTGGTTGGATAAGGCAAATAAGAAAAATATTCATTAATATTTTCTGATATAAGAAATAACATTCTATGATAATTAGTGTAATTTTAGGTAAAAGAAACTTAGACTGGCGTTTATATGTAAAACTGTCATGGATTTCGAAAAGTATTGACATAAGTTCCTCTTTTTCAGGAATAAATAAGGAAACCGAAAGAATGTTATGCAAAATCTACGCTAATCTAAGGTTGTTTTTCTTCCTTAATTTTACCCTTTTTATTATACATTGTCATGTTACTCTTCCAAATAAATCCGTTGAAATCAACCGGCGTTTGGGAGAATTTTGCTGTGTCATTCCCCTTTCCCCAAGAGTAGAGTTATGCCAATTGCCTCTGAAATCTATAGACTTCTGCATAAAGTTTACGATAATCTAAGATGGATCTTTTGCATTTTAATATTTTACGTTAACATGTTTCGCTTTCATGCGGTTTCATAAGAACAGTCAAAGGTTTGGCAAAGAAAGTTTGCATTTTTTGCATTGAGAAGGTACCATTCACTAGCGACAGCGTAATATTTATCCTTTTATGTTCTTTGTAAATACATTATTCTCTTGAATATCAATACATTTTAAAACACATTATAAATTGTATGCATAATTTCAACTTCAATCATTCAGAAGTTACATATAAATATAAAGCATTTTTCAACCTTGAGGAGTTCCAATACTTTTTAACTCTTCCGGATTGTTCTACTTATTGCAGATCTAGTACGAACAAAGCACGATTTGTCGACATTCCACGTTCCGTCTGGATGAAATTCACTTGGCGCGTAACTTTAGAATGATATCGATTTCGACTACTTCATTTGATACACTAGCTTCACGCTCCGTCACCTTAACATGGCTTTTAAAGTTTTTTCTTTGTTTACTTGCAGTATAATTCTTTATTAAAAAAAACATGGAGTCAGAAAATTATATTCGATTTTATACAATTCATGCACTGTTCAAATATATCAAATGACATTACGACGGCTAATTGAAGCACAGGCTTTTGTTACTAATATTTATTCAAAATATATTTTTAATGCGACAGAAAATTATTCTTTAGAAAGTTTTATTTTTCTATTATTTTAGTCGTAGATGCTTCTACAAAGTCTTTATTTTTAATTTTAATTCTTTTAAAAATGGGTGTTCTTTAAACTTTAGTGTATTCGATTACTTGAAAAGTTTTCTAAAACAAATCTAGGAAGCAAAGTGACAAAAAAATAAGTTTAATTGCGTCTTCGAATACATCTGTGTGTTAGTACAATCTCCGACGGTAACGATGAATTGGAAAACCTCGGGCATAAAACGTTTTATTCTTGAGATGGAAAAAATGCTTTTTAACGATATTATTTATTTATAGATTATTGCTGACTTTTACTTAATCTAATAACTTCATATTACAAAAAGAAGAAATTAAAAATCAAAACCATTCTTCTGATATTTCAATGCTACATCACTATATCCACAATAAGCATTCGAATTCACTTTCACCAACTGTTACTTCGTCTACCTACTTTACTGTTTAACGGAATTATGTGTAACTAAGTATAAAAAGAATGCTACAGATAAGAATTCAGTAATAAAAAGCATTGAATTTCAGCACATTAACTTATGTCTTGCTACTTTCTGCTTTTTTTTCTTTCACAATAACTTTCCCTTTAGTTACCACACGAACTATATGGCTGAATATTTTCTAGATTGCATTTATAATGCTATTAATTCTCAAAGCACGCTTTTCTGAATTTTATACGCAATTCAAGGTAATTTTTAAAACATTTTAATGTTTTATACATTAAATCCATAGAAAATATAGCATATTTATTTATCTTAGAACATACGTGAAACATTTTTCCAGTTTGAAATTTCACTTTTTCTTGTACGTAATAAATATGTTATGCAATAAATTGAGAATACTAACTATCGTATTTTTATGGTTTTTATATGTATACTTAATTTTTGAATACTAAATGCACCTTACTTTGAATTTCAGTAGGTTACATGTATAATCTGTCTACATATTACAGAATGAACACATGTTCTGATAATTTTTTAATTCCTTATTTCTTAGCTTATGGGGTCAAATGATTACAATAAATCAAGCGTTTAAATTTTATAATTACCTAATCCATTGGAATGAAACAGTAATTCCCAATGTTTTTCAAGAGCAAATCCTCTTTTTCTTATTTTTATTCATTTACTTTCATTGATTCACATAACAGTCGCCTGTTAATTAAGCCTAGATATAAATCAAGTGTTATTCATTTTACTGTCATCCTCCCCAAGAGATCACAAATAACATCTCCAAATTACGCAACGAGAAATGAAGTCCTCAGAGCGCGGAAGCAGAATTCCTACGGAAGGAAAGCAGTTCTCAAACCCCCCTTACCTGTAACATGCCAGAGTACTTGCAAGACGAGGAGCACCGCAATCCTTGCTTGATCCATAACGTGACGAGTGCAGAAACTGAGAAACACAGCTTAGCCACATTAAGAAACGAGGTCTCGGAGCCACCTGAACCTGTCCGACCAGAATCGAGTTCACTTGAGCTTCGTTTCTCAGTTTCCACTCTCGCTCCTTCCCGTCAAGCACCCACAGGCCATCCGGATTAGTTGGTCGTTTCATTCTTATTCTGTACACCGACTATAGGAAAGCATTCTTTCCTACTTAATCTGATCAAATACTAATCAACATTAATAAACACATTAATAGATATGACATTAATACTGAACTAAGTCAGTGCTTGCTATTCTGGCCTTGTTCATGTTTTGGTTGTAGCTGTACGACCATGTTTAGCACGCAGAGGTTGTGACACTAGAAATGCATTCCTTGAAGGAAATTAAAAATCATTAGGAACGTCCGTACCTTACTTAGGAATAACTCAGAGCCCACTGAAGGGGGGAGAGAAATTGTCTCTTCTCAGCTACAAGAATGCGTGCCTGGGCTATGTTTTTCGAAAAGAAGTCCTAATATAGTATATCACCTAATTTACAAATATTGGGGCACTAATGCTAAGATTTCAAATGATAAGTAAGCAATTATTACTAATTCGCTGCAATTTATTCTCATGAATCTCAAAAGTTTTAATGATGTTTTGTAAGTTAAATTCTTCCGCTGGAATAATAATGTGTTTCTAAATTATTTCAGCTTTATAGTCAGTGATGAGGAACAGTTCTAGATGCATGACAAAAATTTCCTTCCGTAAAAGGTAAGAAAAAAACTTCTAAATAATATCAAGAAAGTGAGGGGAACTAGCATATATTTCAGTAAGATAATATTAGTTAAGGGGCTCTTCTGCAACGCCATGTAGTATGAAATAAATACATCATTTAATTGATATCAAGCGTACAGCTCTAAAAAGTCTCTTAAGAGTACAGCTCGAAAAGAATTAAGGCTATAAAAATTCAAAGCAACATCATTCCTATTTTTTTTCTTTTGCGCTCAGTGTTTTAAACCTCCGCAATGAAAAGCTTCTTAAAAACAATAACAACAGATATGTAAAAAAAAATTAACTTTTTAATTGCTCTTAATAAAGATGCTTTTTTTTTCATGAACTTCAAACCGATAAAGTTATCTGATATCTGAAGTCTTCCCTTTTACGTTTTTGTATGCCGAATGATTTAAATTCCTCACCACGTTAGTTTCATACTTTGAAGGAAATTAAACGCACTTAGTACAAAGCACCTAAAGGAAAATATTATTTGAATATTAGAAACGCAAATGTAGTAAATCTTTTAAAATTTGAAATAAATATTTATGTATATATATATATCTATATTTATATCTATACACACACACACATATACATATATGTTAAGTGCTAATTTAATTTGTCAACAAATCTGCTTGTTTTTACTTTAAATCTCATTAATTAATTAATTCGTACGAAATTTATGAAGATCCTTTGAACCGAAGGAAAGAAATTTTAATGGTCCTTTATCATGTTTACGAATGCTAAGTTTGTAATATTTCATTAACAATATTATGCATGTTTTGTATGGTTACGTAAAGAATAAATAATTGCATTTTATTACATAATGGTGGATATTAGCCTGATCTAGCTATATTGTAAAAGAAATCCTGAATGGTTCGAAAAAGAGCATTTCATCCATCTTAAGACTAGTACACATTGCGTGAAAATATATTATGTAAGATAATTTAATGCAAATAACTTAAATGGACTGTGTAACTGAAGTTCCTTCAGTTTATTTATTTAAAGTATAAAAACTCTCATTCTATAATAACGGAATGACCAAGAAATAATTATGTAGGAAATCTCTCATTCTATGATAACGGAATGACCAAGGGATCATTACAGTCATGTAAATTTTTTTGGTACACATAAAGTCTAATAAAAAATAGAATTTCATTTAGTACTCTTATAACATGAGATCCCATTCCACTTACGCATAATTTCTTAAGACGTCAAGGATTAAATTTCATAAAATATTTAATCATTTTTGTATACTAATGTGTTTTGCAATTGAGCATCTATATTAATTAGGGCATACGCTTAATACGTAAGTAAGGGAAGAAAGACACTACATTTTGTTACACACGTTTGACATAGAGTCAATTTTTTTTGCCAAGACCAGTTTTAATCTTCGGCCAATTATGAAACTATTTTCTTCATTTTAATGAATTTTATAGCTGAGTTAGGAGCATTAGTGCTTCTAGAACTGAAAACGAGATTTCTCCGCACCCGCATCATGAAACATTTGCTTACGTATCTAAATTATTAATTTATTCAGAACAAGTAAGAAAATGTTTCTTCATGTTATATTCTTAAGTCAAGATTTCCTTTGTTACCAGTGAACATCTCAACCAAAAGATTATTCAAACTTTCACGATTGCACAATTTCTTTGCACTCAGGAGGAACATGGGTGACCTTCACAAGTTTTTTTAAGGTTGTTTCTTCATTCATTTAGGTCAAGTTGGTTTTACAAGTCTCTTTACACGATTATCTAAATTCGTATCTCATGGGTAGATTTGACCCGAAGAAAGATAAAATTTCAGATTTGTTCTTTTTCAGTTCAGTAACTATACAACTATTTGACGACTTTATCGGGTTCTGTTTCTTATCCTCTCGCTAATTTCCCATGGCCCATACTACCTCATAAACTAGGTAGTCATAAGAAAAGAATCGATGGCATTTTAATTGAATTATCCTGAAACGTGAAGTGGGCATCTTAATAAGAGGTAGTTTTTCTTTCAACTTAAATTCTTTATACCATAGTTTATCTATTCTCCAAATACTGATTTTCTGCGTGATCTTATTAATAAAAAAAATTGGTTTTCTGACACTAGCAGATAGCATAATTTATTACAGCTTAGAAAAACCAATTGTAGGCAGTTAATTTATTATGTTAAAGTAGTAGTTGGTAATCTGACATTGAAGAATGACTTCGTGAAGAGTCTTTTTAAGGAAAGTTTTCAACGAATCAATCGTTTTCATATCAAAGGTTCATAGATAGTGAAACGAGTCCTATATACTCATATATCTCAATCCCATCAGTACCGCTTTCAATCTCTTTTTGACAAGAAGGAAAAAGAACATAATCACTTGCAACCACAAAATATGAAAGTTATTTTTATTGTTTTCCTGTTATTTGTAAATAAAAGTTTTATTTAAGAACTCTTGCTTGTGTTCTCCTTTCCTATTGAATTTAATTTTAGACAACACGTTATTTTATGTTGCTTCTTTGCTATACCTTCTATTTCTTCCTTCTGCCTTCACCAGATTGCATATAAGAGAGTATTTAGAGAGAGTACTGCGGTAAACATTCTAGTAGCTTGTTTGCCTTAGAAAGAAAAGTCCCCGATCTACATGGCATGTGGAGTGAGAAGTGAATGTAGTACTTGTTATAACCGAAAGTTATATAAAGTCTCTAGAGATCGTCTAGAACTCTATGAGGTGCTGGTACTTCTAGGTAGTTAGCATATGAGGACAATGCCTATTTCATCGTTTAGTTAAATTACTGATGTCCCCCTATACCTGTACCTATAACAGAAAGTTATAATATCATTTGCTGGAGCCGAGTTATGTAAACTAAATCTAGAATGTATGTTTATCGATTTGAATGCTTGCGTTCTTGAAAGGCCTCAACTAGCGAGGCTATTAGTTAATAATTTTGTAGACAAAATTCAAGTTCTTCTGGTTGACACGAAAGAAGGAAAGATAAGAGAAGTGGAAGTTGCCTAAATGGATTCAGGAAATTTAATTTTATTAATTTTCTTTTGGCAAAACACTCAACGTCAATCTGCCTAAGGATGAGGATGCTTTTGTGAGGTCTTTTTAAGGAAAACTGGCTCGTATACGCATTACAATGCGGAAAGCCACGAAAACGCCCATGCAGCCAGCCCATTTGCCGGGATTCGAACGACTGATTGAATCCCAGTGTGCAGCGGATTTACCTCTTTGCCATTTGTGCACTCTGGAAATCGAAAGAATGTTGATAATAAGACAAAAAGGAGTGTCAGAAAATACTTTGCGGATAAAACTAGAAAGAGATGACGATTATTTTAGAAGCTGGATCCCGGATGGTAGAAAATCCTCTTATGTAGCAGTACAAAAACCCTTCCCGAATGCGGAGGTTAAGTCATTAACATATTGTGAGCACGGAAAAATCGTGCTCCGCAAAGTTAACTTTTTATGGTAAAGAAACGGGTGAGGTATAGTCCAGATTAAGAAATTATATATAATTTATGCAAGCCTAAGTAATATTGTAATTAAGGTACGAAAGTAGTAGAAGTGAGTGGAGCATCAAAGACTTCACCACGGATCGCATAGGTAACGCCCTAGCACACTAACCATCTTCAGACTTAACCATTAACCATAACCAGCATGGGACCATAAATATATTGTTGAGTTTGAATGAAAGAGGTGATGGACTATTATTGGGTATGAGACTCCTTTATTTCTGATATCACAGTATTTCACACACACAGTACATATTTCCTATACGATAATTTCCGTAGTACGTGATCATCTGGGTAAATTCCCGGTTTATTGAATATTATAGTTATACAGCCTGTTGTATTTTTCAGTACATTATGGATTCTGATTACATTCGGCATTTTTTGCCTGGCAGATTTCAAGCCTCTAAAGGCTCAGTTTTTCCGTAATTTTTTTAGTTTCGTCAAGATGTGTGGCTGTGTTATTAATAGGTGTCTAAATTGCATGTCAGTGTTGGAGGGATGTTTTCAAGAGGAGTTCTTTTGTGAGCAGACACAGCATCACTCAGTTCTTCGCATGAGAATGTGTCGGTATTCGCAAAGGCCCTCTTGCAGAAGTAATCCGGGAATGGACCATGGCTCGACAAATACTGCTTAGAAACCCTTGTGTACTTCTGGCTTTATTGTCTACTTTTTTAAAGAATTCGTGTGCGCGACGGCCCATTTTTACTTCGTCGCATTCTTGTTGCCAGATTCTTTAAGTGTGCATATTTAATATATTCCTCAGGTGCGTCTAGGGAAATAGCACATCAGTGAATTCTCCTATTTGCTTTTGTGCTGTTCTTTGCAAATATATCTGCAGCGTAGTTACCCGAGTCCAAATTATGGACTTTTATCCAAATGAATGTAGTTTTTGTATTTTGAGTAATTTTTGAGTATTGATAAATTTCCAACTCAATTTTAGAGTTGTTGACTGGGTTACGAAGTGATAATATTGCCGCCTGACTGTGTAGTTCATTTATGATATGGGGGAATCTGGTTATTTGCTATTTTCAACTCTGTTTTTACTGCCAAAAGTTCTGCTTGAGGAATGCTGTTATTGATTTTTAGGTATCCTTTGCCATTTTATACAATTTTGTTAAAGTACTTTTGCATTGGCATGTAGAATGCACATCCAATTTGTCCATCTATTTTGAAGCCGTCCGTGAACGCTGTGGTTTTGTTGATGATGGACACTGCTGTTTCTTATTGAAATTTTATTACTTTGGGTATGGACAGTTTTAATTATACTGAAGATAGTTTTTTTCCCTTCTGAGTAATTCCTCTATGTGAAATACTTTTCTCTTTGACATCTTTTATAAAGATTTATATAAAAATGTTATTACTTTTATTTTATATATGACATGGTCAAAATTGTCGTAGTCTCCAAGGCTTATCTCATTTTCTGATTATTTTCCTTTCTTAAACTGAAAACAAAGGTCTTCAACCATCCATTAGTAAATATTTAACCTACTTAATTTTTAAATATCCGTATAACTTTAATAAAGCCTGGTTATGGGTAGCTATAGTTATGAAAAGTGTTACACGTTCTAAAATGCTTACATTCTCAATATACGTATAATAACTGTAATACCTATATTTGACTTTCTCCACAAAAAAAATTATTTGAAATGGAATGTTCTGAAATTATTCATAGGTAACTAAACATATTTTACTATCGAAATCTGTGTTAAAATGTGCAGTCATCCAAAAGTGATCGGACAATTTTCTTTCCAAAGATTTTAAATGCATTAAATTAAAACTGTAAAACGTGGCTTTCTTTGAAGCTGACGTTTCTTCAACGTTCCTTTTACGCTAAATACTTTGCCCCAAAATTAAACACACATTTTAAAACTAAATATTTTTACGTCTTTGGTAGTAATCTCATGTAACAAAAGTGATCGAATTGTTAAATAAACATTTTAAATAATTTTTGGATAATTTTTAGCTTGGATATTTTTTTAGCTTTCAAAAACTTAGTTTAATCTTTTTCGCATAGATTCAGCAACTTACTTTTTACTGTTATTCCTAGCCTAATAGTTGTGTAGTAATTAATTTAATTAATTTAATTAATTACTAATTAATTTAATTAAATTAAGTCACTACGCAACATAAATTTTTGTCACTCATTTTTCACTCATAATTTTAATTTTTGCTTTAGTTGAAAAAAAATATAATTTTTTATGAATCATTTCTTTTCAAACATTTTCGATAAGGTTTAAATATAGACACTGAAGATGCATTTTAAATGTAACAAGAATATTAATACGCAGCTAGCTCCTCAAATTCAGCGCAGTATGATCAAAATTATTACATAATTTTTAAGTTTAAAATCAGAGTTTCAAAGAGTGACATATAACACAATTATCACAACACTTCCTCCTCCATTATTCACTGTTGAAACTAATTTTAATTTTCAAAAGTCTTCTTTAGCTCTTCTGCGAGCCAAAAATTGAAGAAAAATATTACATTAGTTTCTCCTATCAAACATTACTTTATTCTAATTTTCAAAATTCGTTTTTATAGCAATTTTGAGAAAGAAAGCTAATATTTTCTGTTCTTTCACTGACATAGAATTTTGTTTTGGCCCACCAGGGGCCAAGTCACTGAACATTGTTAGTTCGGTCCGGAGTTCGAAACCCGGCGAACATGCTTGGCTGCATGGGCGTTTTCGCGGTTTTCCCCATGTGTAACTTGTGTACAAACCAGTTTTCCTAAAAGTCTTCTGCGAAGTCATTGAGGAGATAGCCCTCGAGTGTTTTGCTATACTTAAGTAAACCAAACCAAAGACGAAGAATTTTTTTAACTTGCTACCCTGCCATTGTTCGCAGTATCTCGGATTACTGTTAAAACAGCCTGTATATTAATGAATATCTTACAAGAATAGTAATGTTCTGCTTCATTTTTACGAATACCCAATTTTAAAGTCTTTAAATATTTTAGACTATGTGTTCTCAGCCAGGTTTCAATTAGTTATAATTTATGAATATAAAAAACTGCTCTTATTGAAGTTCTCCGTATTTATCAACATTTTTTATGCTTTTGTTGTTTAATTTATGAAAGACATTATAAAACAATCTACATCTAAATCAATATATATGTGCATTTGTTAAGTTTTGAAAAAGAAGGCGAAATGGTCTTCTAGCGATGGTGTATTTCACAACGCATTATAAAACGATCTGCTGTTAAATACAATGTTACTTGTGAATACTGCTGATGCCAAGATTAAATGCGACAATTTACTCCATGACAAAACTCGGGTATATCAGGTCATGAACAATACATACTGAACAAATTGTAATGTGTATAAACATATATTATTACTAATGTTGAGGTAACACTGCATAACATAAAACAGAAACATTTGCGTTGTGAAAATTTCAATAAAAACTCAGTTTAAGTTAATTTAATCCAGTGTATTAATAGTAAATAAAACAAACAAATTAGTTAAAGTTAATTAAGAAAGTTCGTTCATTGAATTAAAGTTACAGAATTGAATACAACATATAGTGGCAAGACAATACTTTAGAACTGAAGAAACTGTATAAAATTCACATACCTGTCTATGTCATTTATAAATCGCCAATCAGTGGGCCCACCACATTTTTTGAACTTCACATATTAGCACTACATTATCTGTAAAGTGTAAAACTAAAATTAATATAGTAAAAATACAAAATATACCGATCAACACCGGGAACATAGGTAATAAAACCTGGTTAAACGGGCGGAGCCGAGGAGAGTTAAGCTTGAACATTATTGTATTTAAGTAACAATTTGCATTATTTTACCCCGTTTCATCACATGACTAAAGGATTTAGTTAGCATTCTTTTCCCACAGTACAATTACCAATATATTGGCAATACTTAGTCGACTTTCAGAACTTCCATTAGGTAAAATTTTCTTGAAACATATGGAATAATAGTAAATAACAAAAATGTTATCTCCTGACGAAAACGGAAACTGAACTGGTAAGCATAACGGAAACCGAACTGATGTATATTGTTGGAAATGATAAAATTATGGATTCTAGTGATAAGAACTTTTTCAAATAATTTGGCGAATGAAGAAAATAAACAAATCGGTCTGTAGTTGTTCGCAGAAGATCTTTCTTTTCTCGGATTTTTGACGAATGCAATGTTTGCATATTTGTGGAAATGTATTTAGTCTTAAACATGCACTAAAAATATTAGCTAGCAGCACAATACACTTTTAGGTACGTTTGAAGGGCTCTATCGGAAATTTCGTTGTAACCTATTGCTTTCTTCGGATTTAGTTTCTTAATATAATTTTGAATTTCTTTCGGGGAGGTGCGACTCTTGAAGGAGTTAGCATGCGATTCGATGCAATGTGTCTCATGACTTCAGATAATATCGTCATTGGTGCTTGGACAATTGTTGAGGGAAAATTAGACTTCGAAATGTTTTGGGAAAATATTTCCGACGTCTTCTGGATTAGTGTAAATTTGGTTATTCTGTTTAATTGGGTCTATGTTATTATCATTTTTACTGTAGTGTAAAGCTTTGGTGATGCGCCAAAAGGAGCAATTGACGTGAGAGAGCCTTTGAACAAATCTGCTCCAATTTTTTCTCTATATTCTTTCATTAGGATTCTTAAATTTCTATTAGCTCGGTTGAACTTTCTTTTATCTATTGGATAATGTGTCCTTTGAGTAATTTTACGCTAGCAGTTTTTCTAGGTAATTCTTCTACAGATATGAAAAGAACTTCATACCCGTAGAATTCCTCTGGAGATTTGGTAAATTTAGAATTATTAATTGCAGTTCTGATCTGAGTGTTGAATTAAGATATTGCATTGTTGATATCTTGGATAGTGATGAGACGATGTAAAGAGTTGATTGAAGAATGCATATATTCGTTGAACTTATCTTAATTTGTATATGTTTTAATTGTCGGGAGTTCATGTTTGAGTCCGTATATGGTGAAATGGACGGGTAGATGATTGAAAAATAAATTATTGCTAACATAAAGATAAGGTGATTGAGGAATGTTGATAGTAATTAAAATGTCCATAATATCTGGAGTTCCATGAAGATTTGTATGAATTCTAGTAGGTTCCCAAGGAGCAAAGATGCTGATGTCGTTATTAATCAGGTAGTTATTTAGTGTGATGCATCAGAATTAGTATTAACGGAGTTCCAAGTAGAGTTCTTACTGTTTAAAATTCCTGCTATTATTGTAGCTTTAAGAAAAAATCTAGATCACTGGTGATGAGCGGATTTGAAGATGACTTGTATCCAGAGACAAGCAGATACTCAGTATTTTTGCTTTTCAATGTACAGGCAGTGGCTTTTATACTTTGGAAGATAGGCAGTGAATATTTGAAGCAGTTTAGATATTTTTAGCAGTAATCGCGGTTCCTCTGCCTCTATTATGGAGTCGATCAGAACGAAATATATCGAAATTTGCGATTTTGAATGTATTTGTGGGATTAAGATGTGTTTCGTTTAATAAAACGATGTCAAGACAGTGATGGTGAATGCAATCTTTTAGCTTTGTGCACTGATGCTTAATTCCATTGCCATTACAGTACATAAACTTGGCATAGTTTATGTGCTGGGTAGATGAAAATATAGGATAAGGTGTATTATACATTACTGTATTTGAAAAAGTCGTTAAGGCTTCCAGTACCATGCTTAATTTATCGCTTAGATTTTGCAACTGACTATACTTTACATACATTTGAAAATGATTCGTGACAAAAGTGTGAATTCTTCTATTGTGTTGTTACTTTAGTTGTTTTCCTTATTATTGATTTTTGAGTCGATTTTTGAACGGGAAGGTTTGCTAGCCGCTGTCGCAGCGTGTGATTGGTTGTTGTTCTTGTTTGAGAAATTTTGTGATTAGCTAGGCGTAGCGCGACTTTGTTGGTTTTTATTCTCCGTCATAGCGCTGGGAGTGATAGTAAATTCTTTTGCTTTTGAAGTAGAATCGTTATTATTTTCATCATCGCTGCCTGGTCATTTAGGGCATTCTAAGCTACACGCAGCTTACGCTCCTTTTCGCAAGATACACTACAGAACGTGATCCTTTTTCGTCCTAGCAGGACATTCAATAGATTTATGTTCTCCAATACATCGAACACATTGAGAAACGTTGTGACACGCACATTGCGTGTGGCCGTAGCGCTGGCAGTTGAAGCACTAAGTAGGTCCAGGCTTATATTTATAACCTACTACTTTTACCTTCATGTCTAGAATATTTTTGATGGGAAACAAAGCCTTACCCTCCGCAGTACTTGAGGCTTCTACATAAAAGGTGGGGAGAAGGGTAACTACACCATCTCGCATTCTTTAGAACTATCTAACTTTGAAGACGCATATGTTTTGTACGATCAAATCTTCTTTTATTTCATCTGGTGAATCATCGCTGAACAGGCCTTTAATGATAGCCCTAATACCTTTATCCGAGTTTAAAACAAAAGTGTGAAAGAGAATTTTTTCCGCTTCCAAACTGTTTTGCACTTTTTTAAAATCCTCAACATTGAATAGCTTAAGTTTGAAGCTTCCTTCTTCGACCTTTCCTTCTACTTTTTCTATTTTTAAGTCTTCCTTGAGTTCTTTTCTAAGTTGCCACCAGTTTACATTTAGCTGAGTAATCAACAAAGGAGGGATCATGCCAGCATATTTTTTCGGTCGGGTGAAAGGTGTGTTGTCAGATTGTTGGGAGTCCATATTATTTTTATCGAGATTTTCATTAAAGCCTGAAACTGGGAGGATGTTTGAGTTGGAGGTAAACTATTTTCTGAACTGGTTCTCTCAAGAAGTCGTTCACTCGTAGGAACGTCCCTCCAAGAGTCGTTATCTGGAGTTTTTGATAATGCGATATTCTCTAATTGAGAGCGTATTTTCTCAGTGTTAGGTGAATATAATCGGAATTCAATATCGAAGAGTTGTTTTTGCATTTGATTTAGCATGGCAAAATTTGCTTCGGTTGGTTCCTTTTGATTTTATGGGGTGTTTCAAGATTTCAATCTCCTTTTTAAGTTCCATGGCAAGAGAAACATTTCAGTAGTAAGTGGCATAATCGTGCTGATTCAATTTGAGTCCGTTAGCCATAGTGTTAGAGGAATAAAAGTGATGGTAAGATAAGCAATGCCTTAATCAGCTGGCTGACGCATAGTGGAAAGAACAAACTATACTTACAAATAATTCAACATAAGCGAGCAAAAATAACGTCCTTTCTCCATAAGAGCGCTCTTGAAGGACTCTTGAAAACCACGAACAGACGTTTTTCTTCATTTGGTGGGAACCTTGAATTTGGCGAAGAACAAGGAAGAAACAATAGCCCAATTCCTGCGAATCCTCTGAGTGTGAACCTGCGATTCTCCGGGGAAAGAGATCTTCCGGCTTCCAGAAGTAGGCTAACATCTCCCAATTTCTAAATGCAATCCCTCAAGGCTATTCCGAGAAATCAAACTCCCCCTCCGCTGAAAGGCAATGTAAACAACATTTTTCAAGGTAGCCTTGTCAAGGGTGCAAAACTAATACATGAATACGCTGAACGGCCAAATTCACCCCTCGCAAGCTACCCCCGTAACACATTTGCATAGAAAAGAACTTTGCGACTCATGGGTGCAGAATATGCAAATAAGAACATGTGGTATACCGCTTGACAAAAAAGTACCTTGAAAATGAAGGGACACTGTTTACCAGAAATAAGAAAATAGTTTCTAACGAATTCTAAGAATAGGAATGTTGTCCGTTGCAATCAAGTTGCTGAAAAAAAATAGTGGTTACAATAAGCACTGAAATTAATTCTATTACATAACTCTTTCATCACACTTAAACAAATTATCGGTACTGAATTTTAAATCTAGTACCTGAAGTTTCTATTCAGTAAAATACAAAATGTTTTCATTACAAATGTTGAAATACTATAGTTACACGGTTATTCGGAAGTGTAATTGTTTCTAGAAATTAAGTTTGTTCAATATCTCAGTCGAAATTGCCACCAGAGACAGATAATATGGACTCATAAACTTTACCAGAAAGAGCGGTAAACATTAAAAAAACAAAAAAACTAATTTAATTTAAACACCAAACTAGTGTAACAAACAAACCTTTAAAATTTAAAAGTTAAATAACCTTAAGGGCCTAACCATAACAACCTCACACCAAAAAGTATAAACCAGAACACTAAATTTAAGTTCTTAAACAAAAACTAAAAGTGAAACCCAAACCTCACTTTAAAGGATAGAAAGATTAACACTACCAAACTTAAATTTTAAAGTTGATTATTACAGATTAAAAAAAGAATTAACTTACAACAATTACTTTAAACTGAACAAATAAAATCAAATTAACAAAATTCAATTACTGAAAAGCAATATTAAGAAGCAATATTACATAACAATCAAGATTAACTGTACCAAACTTAAATTTTAATGTTAACCATTACAGCTTAAAAAAAGAATTAACTTACAACAATTGCTTTAAACAGAACAAATACAATCAAATTAATAGAATTCAATTACCGAAAATCAAAATTAAGAAGCAATATTACATAAACTGCTTGGTCTTGAATTAATCACGCTTTGAATTAAGAATTTTGCGACCAAAATTTGATGAACTTTTTAAATGATCCATTTCAGTCATTTTCTAACACATTCTGGTTTCCCAAGTGCAAATTAAGAAACACTTACGAATTCCTAATCAATTCCACTTTCGTCTACTCCTACCAGGATGTAAATTAGTTAATATATATGCGTAAAATTTCTTAAATTTGGCAGTGAACTTTTGGCATTTATCACTGACCAGTTACTTTGTTAAACCTTCCTGGTACTTGATTGATTTATTAACTTTTACCTCTTAAGCCACCTTTGCTTCTCGAATATCTATGACCTGTGGCAAATTTACTCAAGGGCCTGTTAATTTGTATCCCATATTTCAGTTTGACTGAAACATTTGTCCGGCATTTCCCGCAAACTGTGGAGTTACTTTAAGATGTTGTATTGGTTTGTAGAACTGTCAGGCTTACGTGCTAATAAAGAGGTTTGTTTTAAATCTTCGTTTGAAATTATTGTTACTATACTTAGAAGGTAAGACGGGACGATAAATCGTCTGTCTGTCTTTACGGTTCTAGGCGTTAATTTATGTACCATAGAACTGTACAATGAAGTCCAACGTGTAGAGTTAAGTATGTACGAAGATACTGCGAGTTTAGTTTAGGTCCTGTGAGATTACATGGTAGTGGTACATCAATACGTCAATAAAAGGCTTTAGATATCTGATAGCTGCCATGCGACTACCGAAAAAAACCAGCCGCCAGTTTTGTTAATAGTGGTTGGGTTTTGAATTTGAGAAAGGGTTCGAAAATCGCTTCTCCTGCACCCAGCTAGGGAACAATCGAAGATCTCCAAGCAACGTCCACTTTGAAAGCGCATACCCTTAGCTGGCTCAGAGGCGTTGAGAAAAGTCTGTTAGCTGGCCCCGGCAGTGAGACATTTTAATGTATTTAAGTCTGCATTGATTTAAGAATTTATCCCTTTAAGGGATAAGGCTTTTTTAAAATCAGAGTTATTTGGAAAATATTTAAGTGGGAGGGAAAACTGACTTCATTTATTTCTAGAAAAGTTGAAATAGTATAAATTTTATTCGAAAGAAAACAGAATACCAAGATAATGCAGCAGATAACAACGCAGACACGTTTTGTTCAATTCCGAAATTCAGAAGCATTCGATGAATTCTTCTAACACTCAATTAAATATAAGTGTCGAAGTTTAACCGAAAATAGGTGTACTGGTACATATGGTGATATATCCTGTAGTAAATATGATGAAAAATTTGACGAAAGTGTTAACGGAAGGTTCGGAATGAAGAATTTGAATGTTCGTCGACAGACTAGGCGGTTGGACAGGCAAACTGACGACCGGCAAGTAAATGAAGAGAAAAATGTAAATGATAAAGATAAGCTTGTCTTGAGAAAACTAAAGCGAGACGTTGAAACCAGGAATGAGTGTTGAAGATGTGAGAGGTTAAACATCTCAGGATAAGAAAAGAGCCTCTCAACTCCAATTACACGCGGCATTGCTAAATATATAAATTTGCCCTATATGCAGGTAATACATAAAACACCCTTATTGCATAAAACACCCTTAATAGCGTTATTGGATAAGAGGAGGCATAGTTTCTTGGAGGAAACGTTTTAGGAGGTAGAAATACTTGGATATTTGAGGACGAAGGTCACTACGGTGCATAGGTAATGTGATGTTCAGGGTTCAAGTTAAGAAAAAAAATATCCCGCTGTGTTTTATGTGGTGAGAAATTTCCAGTCGAATGCGATATTAGGGTTGGATTTTTTGAAAGTGGTAGGGGCATGAATTAATTTTCAGAGGTTATACAGAGGAAGCGGATACGATTACAATTCAAGGTAAACTTATACATAAGACGGATGCGAGAGATAATCCCTCTTGCGGAGGAAAACCGTATATAGATAAAATAGCGCTAAGAGGAAATATCTGAGAAGCACATTAGGGAAGTGATTAAAAATAAATTTAAAATTCCCGCAAGTCGTCTCTGAGCTAGCCTAGTGGTTTTGTAGAGAAAAGAAGAAGAATTTCTTCACACGCATACACAAATCATAAATCATAGCGAAATGATTAGGAAAATTAGGTCTACTAAACATAATCATTTTGGATTCAGCTTCTGAGTACTTTCAGATAAGTATGAAATCTGGGGATGTGCCTAAGATGCTGTTCATCACAATGCATTTTATAAATTGACAGTCGATTTATATGGAGGTTTTTTTACTTTCCGCGAGGACATGGAAAAACGTCTTCCGCTCAGAATACGGAAAATAACTATATTTTCTTTACGGTATAAGTGGTAACTTGATTAATTGATGCACAAAAGATTTGAGGGAAAATTTTAATTAATACCGAAAACTTAAAACTGAAAGAAATGCATTTTAAATTTGCAGTTAAAGAACTTCGTTTCATGAGTTACAAAATACGACATAGATGGATTTAAACGTGTGATCTTAACAAAGCAGTTACAATTAACAATCATCCGCCTCCGAAAATAAATTTACCTGACTACGGCAAAGAAATTAGCTTTATCTTTAGGTAGTCTTCATGCTATAAGACGTTCATTAAAATTCTGTGTGGAGAGATGCACGAAGCAGCCTAGAATGGAACCAGCAATGAAAGGACTCAACTGCTGAAATAGCGATGAGGATGATACGAAGACATTAGGAGGAGCAGTTAAAGACGCATGAACCAGCAAGGAAGGACGGGCAGTGTCCACTAACTTTATTGGTACCAAGCTAAGACTAGTAATAGCCCAGTCAATAGCATATAGCAGGGTTCCGGAGGAAGCGATCGAGGCAATCTGAGGATACGGAAAATCTATTCCGGTTCATCATATTGCACTATCAACTAATAGAAAGGACGAAAAGACCAAGAAAGAATGACTACAAGCCTAGGCAGCCAAGAAGAATCCGCGTTTCTAAGTTGAGATACCCCACAGGTGACGAACTTCTAGCAGAAGGAACCTAAAAAAATTAAAAAAAAAAAAAAAAAAAAAAAAAAACAGAAATTAGTGCCGTTGCAATCCAAAAATAAGTGGAAATTCCTTTATTTGAATACTGATGTATATATTTATTATTAAGTGTAGGTTTATTTAGTTTATACGCGTACGACAAACATGCTGGCACCCACGTTTTGCCTTAAATGAGGAATTTTGAATTTTAGGAAGCAATTAAAATGTAGTTTATTTTTTGCACTGAGGTCTAGTATGTCGAATAAACTCTTCAGCTAGCATATACGATAGCAGGTACAGTTTTCCTCTGTATAATATAAATGCACAGCTGCTGCACATACCCTCACAGCTGGAGAGCTCAAAGTACTCCAAAATACTGCATGTCACAAAAAAAAATTCTATGTAAATGTAAATGTGATTACGCATAGCATCTAGATGTAAACAATGTTTTGAAATCCATACTTAAGTATTTTTCTTTCCAGGAAAGCTGGAAGGCAATTCAGAGCTAACAACGAGATTCTACACAGCTTTGTCAAAGCTTTGGCTGTACTTAATTTAGAATTTATAATTACCTACCGAAAACATTAAGAACTTTGCTTTCGAATTATCTAAATTATGGCAAGACCAACCGTAAGATTTGATATTAGTTAACCCAGTTATCTTATTACTCTATTACCAATTCCACTTTCGTCAACTCCCACCAGAATACAAATTAGGTACAGCATATAACTAGGGAAGTTGTGGAGTTAGGGAGAGAGCTATTAGCAGTCATCACAGAGCGTTACATGCTGTTACTCCTCACTGCTGCTTGATTAATTTATCCGCTTTAACTTCAAAAGTTGATTTGCTTCGTGAAAATTTAGAGCTCGAGCCAGAGCTTACTTAGGCGATTATTAATTTGTATTTCGCATTTTAACTTGACGGAACTTTTGTTCAGAACTTCTGAAAAGCTTTTGAGTTATTTTATGTTATTATATTAGTTCTTATAAGCGTCAAGCTGACGTATCTGTAAATAGTGACTTTTTTTATCATCAAAATATTCATTCAGATAGTTATAAACAAAGGGTAGCATACTTTTAAATTTGCAGTTTCGCAAAACATTTTACACTAACTAAATTGCAATCAAATTTGTAATTATCAGCTAGTAGAATTTCTCAGAGGCATGCTTTGGTGTACCCTGCGCAAGAAAAAAAAGGGGGAGGGGAAAGGATAATGGGACAGTTCTATGTCTCACGTTCTACTGGGCCGATTGACGAAATTCAAATTGCGTTTTTCATGTCTCGAAAGCGCGACTTAGGACATATATTAGATTTATATATAATATTGTTCTAACATAGATATTTTGGCACAAAATCAGTCTTTTTCTGAAATAACATATCAATATTTTTTCATATGTCGATTCTACGGCTCAAATTATGCCTAGATATTAAATTTTGTAATTTTTGGTGAGAAATTTAAAAATTTATCTTGGCGGATTTTTTTTCAGTTTGGGCCAAGAATAATTCACTTCCCGAACTTCTTAATTTACAGCAACCTATTTTCCTTTCCTTTTTTTCATTGTCCACGAACGGAAAAAAAGTCTTCGTTTCATACTTTCAAGTAATTTTAAGAGAGTGCGTAAAACACATTTTCGTTATTATCTCTTATAATAAATATGCCAAATTTCAAAACGCCCCAAAATGTAAATTCACGTATATCGTAGGAAATTTTAAATAAAAAACTCTCATTTTTTGCAGGTATGCTTAGAAATACATTTACCTTAAGATGATGGTAAAAATTTTATAGGTTATAATTCAAACTTTTTTTCGAAAAATTTATAAAAATTATTTAAAAATACAAATTTTAAAAACAGATCATAAAAATAGGTTAATTTTATTTAGAACTAACCTAAATTTCGAAATATGAAAGGAAGACTCAAATAAGTTTAAAAAAAAAAAGAGAGATTAATAAATATATACCAAATTCAATTAACATGGAGGAGCTAAAATTTTGAGAGCTAATGTTGTAAAAAGTACACGTGCGATTTTTACAAAACTTGGCACTTTGGCATAATTTAAGTCGTAGAATCGAAATATGGAAAAAAACTGGCATGCCGTTTCAGAAAAAGTTCGATTTAGTGTCAAAATAACTATATTAGAACAATGCTATATGTAATTCTACTTCTTTTTTTTTTCTAAGTCGCTCTTTCCAGACATGAAAAACGCAAGTTGAATTTCGTCAATCGGCCCAGTAAAACGGGGAATATAAAACTGTCCTTTTTTTTCGCAGTGTAGTTGTTTCTTCTAATTGTGCTTCTGATTGCATATGCTCATCATAAAGTAAATTTCGAACTATAAAAGTTGCGGGGATTTCACTGCTTGTTTTGGCTGTACGAGTACGCTTCCCTCGCATATTTAGAGCATGTAATTAGGCTTTATCAGTCGTAGTCATACGTGCTTTTACTTCCTGGGTGTACAGTAGATTCATCTTCGGAGAAACCATTAGTAAAATATACGTCCCTTTCTTATTCGTATCTATTTATGTCAGTAACAGCACTAACCATGTAACTTCAAGCATCGTTCGTGCAAATGAATATTTTAATGAATTTATCCCTCTCCTTATTTCTTTGTATCTTCAGTCTTTGTAACTTAAAAGAAAGAAAAATGAAATCCGTTTCCTGGTTTCAAGAAATGGAAAGGAAACAAAAAGGAAAGTATCTTTAGTTGAATTTCGATAGATTTTCATCTACAGAGTCCGATGTCGAATTCTCAAATCTTTTCTCATCTCTTGCAAAAGAAGTTCCTTTGCAGTGAAACTGGACTAACCAGTCCTCGATGTGAGATATGTTTCCCACAGGGATCTACGAATGAAAAAAAGAAGAAGAAATATGGCCTAAAAATTCTATGGGTGTAAGGGATTGCCTCAGAATTCTTTCGTTTTTCCTGTTCACTGTAAAGTATTTCAACAAAAAAGGAGATAGAATCTATGTTTATTGTAACTATTTAATTATGATTTTAGAAAACCTCAGCTTTGGAAGCCTTTAATTTCTCGTAATATGCGAAGTTCATAATTTTATTCTTCCCAGAAAGCTATGATTCAAACAATTCGTGAGCTTAAATTAAATTCGCGAAAATCATTTTTCAGAAAAACGGTGATAACATGAGGATTACAACATAATTTTACTATATACGTATGCTTTCTTCAGTTAAAAATTTACATAAATTTCTTTCATGCGCACAAATACGATAAATCTTATACAAACTACTCCTTTGAACGGTAATAAATAAATTCGACAATCAATTTGTTATGATCTATAATGAAAATGATTCGATGATCACAAAAAACTCATGATGATTGCGATCAAATATTTATGCTTAGTGACATAAAAATATATTATTATATTCTAACATTGAATAAAAATGTTCATTACAATCAATATTTAACAATGATTTTGATTTCAGAGCAAAAGTGCAAAATCTAATTCGATAGTATAGAGCTTGTAGAGTTATCAGAACTACTGTTTCCTCTGGTGGATTTTGCAAACGTAACTGGAGTCCTGAGTCAGAACAGGGAGCTTACTCAAAGCTATGTTCGTGAGTATATAGAAAATAAAACAAAGATAAGGGGGGTTGAATTTACCCTTTATTCTCATAGCGTACAGGTGCTCCTGCACTTCGGGATACAAAGATTAATACTTTTAGTCTAGAACGTAGAAAATAAGAAAATAAACTAAATTAACTAAATAAGGACTAAGATGCTTTACAGAGACTAGTAACGCGAAGATTGGCCCTTTAATACTACGTATGTAGTGAGCAGGTTGAGAAGACTACAATACGTCTTCGAATATCAGCGATAACTAAATTCTGGCCTTAAAGGCAGACAACGAAAATCACACACGTGGTAAAAGCCGCGAGAAATCTCTCTTTCACCTCTCTCTTGGCTAAAAGCCATGTCTTAAATACTTCTAAAGTTTGCAACCCCATCTGCATACACTAAATCTATTCATGCTTATTTTGGCCGGAAATGGAAAATAAGGAAAGATAGTAAAGGTTTAAAATAAAATAAACGTTAGTAAAACTTAAAATCCTTACAGAGTCATTAGGTTTTTTTGAAGCAGGACACGTGAAAAATGTGCAATGCCCTCGAATCCTGGACCACTCGAATACACGTCGAGTATGCTTCCAATTAAGCTACGAAGACTTGCGGAAAGAAGAGAGAACAGTCGACAGGGGATTAGATGAACCCAAATCGCCATATCCTGGTAATGATGAATTATCGTTCACCATCCTTTTAATTCGGACTTGTACAGTCATTAGGATTTTAGTTATTGGAGACAGGAAAAGTGTACAGTGCCTTCGCCGGGATTCGAACACTTAACCTCCCAAATACGCGTCGATTGTGCTTCCAGTTACACCACGAAGGCATGCCTAAAAGATGGAAAATATTTTATAAACTTATTGTAAATAGAAGCTTTATCTAATTTTCAAATTAGAAACACTATTCTTTAGTTATACAAACTGAGTTATTTAATTAAGCTGTTTTATTGTTAATTTTCATAAAGTCCATGACCGACAAAGGCAAAATTATATCAATACCATTTAAAATACAGCTATATTTAAAGGAAAGAAATCTTTTCATTTAAATCACTATGCAGTATTACTATACATTCAAAGATTAATTGCAATACCTCCAACCTGAGCAATTATAAGAATAAAAAAGAGGATTAAGAAGACAAATTTCTTCCAAAAAGAGGTTACTTATCACTTTGCTAGTATTCAAATAAACAATCCGTTTATCTACGTAAACGGTCATAAGATTTTGGGTAATTAAAATAATTTCTTGCAAATTGCACGGATGCAATATTTAACGATATCTTGTTTCACATTAAGGATGCCACAGCAAGATCAAGTTGCAACAAGAATCAGCGTAAAAACAGTTATAAGACTGGTTCTTCCTTTCATAACACTGGTTCTTCCTTTGATAGTATACACCGGTGTGCAAAAATTAAGGACGAGACGGTTTTTTTCAATATAACTTTGTACAAAAGCTTTCCAAATCAACACATTTAATACCGTAAGATCCCCAATACGTAACGACATGAGTAATGTAAGTAGCACTTACTAAAAGAGAAATCAGAGAGATAAAAAGAAGCTTTATTGAAAAAGTAGCATGGAGCGCAATGCGACTGAAGGCCGAAACATCCCTGTGATGGGTGTCCAGCAAGAAACATCCGGTCTTTAATAGGGGATATGATCTCCCCTGACTGCTAAGCAGGTTTCACATCATTTGTGCATGCTGGATATGTGGTTGTTAATGAGCTGTTGAGACACTGCTGCTCGTTCCTCTTGTAGCACCAATCGCAGTTTCGGAATCGTTACTGACGATAAGTTACGTGCTACCACGGGTCTCCCTAGTAAGTTCCGTACATGCTTGACAGGATTTAGATCCATAGACCTTGACGACCAATCCATGTGTTCAATCTTCACTCTCCAACGGCTCTTCGACAGTAACTGTGCGATGAGGTGGAGCGTTGTCGTCCATGAAGAGGAACTGAGGACCCATAGCCCTTGTGAAAAGACGCATGTAAGGAAGAAGTACCTCGTTACAATAGCAGTCCCAGGTGACGAACCTCCTTGGGAGATATAAAGGTCGGTCCGGCTACCAAGCATTATGTCTGCTCGAACGAGAACTCCACGACCTCCAAAACAGTCCCTTTTGATGATGTTGAAGGGGTTATTGCGTGTTCCCCGCTCTGTCCAGATGTGTATGTGTCTAGAATCGCAACTCAGACTAAATCTGCTCTCATCTGTAAAGAGTACTCGTCCCATTCATTGTCTCTCCAATTCCGGTGTTCCCGGCACCACAGAGAACGCCTTCTCCGATGGGCGGGCGTTAGAGGTACGCACTGTACAGGGCGTCGTGCAAACAGACCACCACCGTGCAGTCGTCTGGCCACGGTAAAACGCGATATCGGTCGTGTGTCTAGAGATTTCTCCCGCTGTCTGCCGCCTGTTTCTTTTGGCCTGTAAGGCAATATACCGGTCATCTGCGGGTGTGGTTCCTCGTGGACGACCACTACTAAACCCCCGGATAACTGTTCCTGTAGTTTGAAATTGTCTCCAAAGTCGTGAAACGATGCGGTGAGCAATTCCGAACTCTGCAGCCACACTTTTCACACTGCGGCCTTCCTCCAACTTCCCAATGATTCGACCTCGGGTAAAAGTATCCAGATATCGTCTAACAGATTGATTATTCGCCATTTCTCGTTGAGGCAGCAACTCGGTGTGATTTTAACTGCTATACGGCGTGCAATCTCTTTGCCAGAAATACTGATCTTACACCGACAACATGCTTTATACTACTCAGACACTCCCCCATTACGTCTACCTGCATATTTGCTACCGTACATCACCTTACTTAATCTCCTGATTGGTCTTTCTGTCCGCTCTGCCTCTTCGTTCAGCTGATATGCTAATTTTTCGACTTCGTCCTTAATTTTTGCACACCAGTGTACATAGCATTTGTTCTTCTGCGGGTTGTTTTTCTTATAATTTTAATGTAATCGCATATTTTATATCCCTATGCTCAAAATTTGTCGCTGCATACTTTCACTCATTTGGTAACTAAACAATTCTAAGATAATTAATAAGACCAGCATATTTTTAGCTTCTTTTTGAGTACCTTGTTTTTCTTAATACAGAAATTTTCCGACTCTGAGGGAAATAATTTGGATGTGTTCTCTAAGCTATTTTAAACTTGATATCATTATTCTGTCATTCAATTTAAAAAATAAAAAGCAACTTCCGTGTTTACCCACAGAAATTTTTTAATCATCTGAAAGCTTATGTGAAATCTACAGTCTAGTTTTCTTTTGTTGGACAAGTGGGTGCGCCTGACATTGTAAATTCTTCCAAAATCTGCACCGTTACAGAAATCTGTAAAAGCAATGAGTTATCAAAGCTTTATCTCGGACGTCTCAGATATGATCAAAGGAACTCGGGCTAAAATTTTTAGTACTTGACATTTAGCAATATTTGAGTTTTTATGCTTGCCGGAATCAATTGCGGCTTAGCAATAATATGCGAAAGCTTTGACTGGAATCTAGAGTCAAAATCTAGAAGCAAAGTAATGTTTTTCTTTCATATTGTTTTGAAGGAACATATATTCCTAAAGCTTCATTAAAAAAATGAAAAATAATAGTTACTTTAATGAATTTTTTTAAGTTTTAAAATCTAAAAAGTCTTATCCCTTTGTTTAAATTTCATTGGAAGGGAAAAGAAGAAGCTCAAATTTGCAGATGTATCAAAACAAATTTTATTTTATTTCCTTTTTGGTAAGCAAATTTTCATTTCTGGATAGTAAAACAATTACTGTTTAATAGATGAAATTTTAAACCTCGCTATAGAAACATGCATCATAAAGCAGGAAGATAAATACAAATCAAAAGTAGAAAGTTAATTTCTCTATTTTCTTTTATTTTTCATGCAAGAAAACAGGAATTTTTCACAGAAATTAATTTCGCTTTCCCAGTAAATCCTTCAAGAATCCTTTTTTATAAATATTCAAGTAAATTTGAACAGTAGTAAAACAATGTAAAGATGAGCGTCATATTCCTTGAGGTTTTGATTAAGAATCTTCCGTCTAAAATGTTCACAGTTTACTGCTAAATGTCAGCTAGTCGTAATTTTGTGCATAAAATGCATCAATTACGTTATCTTCTATTTTTTCACATCTTTCTAAGAGGTGCCAGTCAAGTTTTCGAAAAAATATTTTCTGTGTATATGGCCGAAATTCGAGGGGAAATGGTGGTGTTATTTTCGTCCGAACTCTCATTCACTTATCTTGTTAAATATAAATAAATTGATTGACATTCAGAAATTATGGTTTTCAGGTTGAAAAATCAGTCGTTTCTAAAGATCTAGAAGTTGATTTAACCCACTTACTCAGCTTCTTTTGCGTGTTTCAAAATTTTATTCTGTATAATGTACAGCACACATGAGCATACAAATTTATACAGTATCTGACAGAGAACATGTCACAACATTAACACACAAATTTTATGAGTAGATAGATAATCAAGCACTTAATAGAGGATTTAATTTCCAAAGATATACAAAGATAAGACAGTGAGATATACAGGACATCTGTAAGATGTTGAGGTCCAATTTCCAGCAATGCATTCTTGAACACATCGCTGCAACGAACCAGTGAGCATACAAATCATGTCCTGTGGCATCGTGATGCGACCCGCAATTCCTCTTTGTTTCGAAATTTTCAATTGACGCCCAATCATATCCAACAAGTAATAAGAACTGGCAACTTTTTTACAAGAAATGTGCATTGCTTATAATGCAGAGACATTGGAATTTTGTAGCAGGAGATATGAAAAATGAGCAATGTCTTCGCCGGGACTCGAACCATAGACCTCTTGAATACGCGCCGAGTGTGCTGACCACTACCCACAAAGGCATGCTAAAAAGGCGGAAGAAATACCTTATATACCTTTTAAAGGGCAACTGGGGATTAAGGGACCAATCGCCAAATCCTGGTGGTAGGGAATCCTCATCCATCATCTTTTTAGTTCGGATACCACTGTAGAGACATTAGGTATTTTTTGAAAACAAGAGAGAGGAAAAAATCCGCAATGCCCTCGCCAGGACTCGAACCACGGACCTCTCGAATACGCGCCGAGTGTGCTGACCACTACACCGCGAAGGCATGCTAAGAAGGCGGGAAAAATACCTTATAATATGAAAATTACATATTATAGTATAACTATAAGGAAAGAATTAAATAAAATCTACCTAATAAAGCTGCTGGAATGTAATTTTAAGCCTTCACAAAGTTATTTGTACGTTTCCTCTTAAATTATGTAGAAAACTATGTCATTAATATTTATTTTTTTAAATTATTTCTATTTTGGTGTGGACAACTATAAGATTTTATGTTCCTTTACCCAGCTGTTTTATGAGTAGTTCGCCTGTACTTCATGTCTACTTTCGTCAACTCTCACCAGAATGCAAATTAGTTAGAGTATAAATAAGAGAAAAGTTCTTAAGTATGTACTATGCAGAGTGAGTTTTCGGCAGTATAGGATAACTGCTGTTCTATTTCGCTATGATGATTAAAGTGATTATTAAAAAATTATTATTATTATCGCTATGATTATTAAAATGATTGGCTTCGAAAGCTCCTTTGCTTTCGGAATACTTCAGAACCAAGCCGAGGTTTATTAAGGTCGCATATAGTTTGCGTTTTACGTTTACTTTGGCTTGACCATTTGTTTTGACTTATTCGCAAAAAGAGGAGTTTGTGTTTCTCTTATATATCTAAGTTTTGTGTAACCATTAGGCTGGCGTGTTAATAAATGGATAGAGTTTTAAATTTTCTCTTCGCATTGTGATTCCTATAGTTAGAAGATAAATGGGACGATAAGTCATCTGACTGTCTCTACTGGTCTAAAAGATTTTGCACTTTAAAGTAGTACAAAACCGTACGATGACGTCCACTTGAATAAAGTCCTCTCGAAAAGCTGGAGGGAACAAAAGACTCTTATGTCCATCCCTTAGCGGTTCTCCATCAGACTTGGAAAAAAGACCGTAATCCAATCGTAGGGCTCAACGGTCGACATGTTAAAGGCCCAGTTGACTGGTCGCTCTGTCGTCGATGTAAAAGTTATATTTGTGGAAAATTTCAGGACAATGTTTCAAAATTTCAGGACAGTTTCAGTTTGTGGAAATTAGAACGAAAGTTCTGACTGACTGTTAGGCAACATTCCGTGATCCCAACAAGAAGATGACTTTGGTTTCATTATATGGCAAATCCCAACGGCCTCATAAGAAAATAACAAATATGACACATGTAGAGGCTAGTACAACTAAACTGTATATTTAGTTAATGAAACACAAGCCATGTCTGCATCCAGGAAGCAGGAGCTTTTTGGCACTATTTTGAATCAAGCTGAATTCCCGGTAACGGTTAATACTCAAGTATCCTTCAAATTAATGCAGATTGACAAACTGAGAAGAAAATTTCAATTATAAAAATTTCATGTTATTCAAATTTACATAACTTCTTCTAAAAGGCAAAACACTATCGTACAAATAAATGTGTGAAATTTTGTTTAAAAACATCAATTAAATGTATAATTCTCCTTCACCTACAACATCATTTATAGAAGGCCTTTTTACAAAATGGTTTTGTTCATCAGGAATGTGTTAGATATTTTTGTGTAGCTTGCTTTTTATCGCGATTAATGAGATTCTTACTATGATGAACTGATTATGCTAAAAAACAAGAGAGTTTGCTGTTTCGAGTTTGAGCCAATAAGGTATGTTTCACAAAGTCTAAAACTATATTTTGTATAGTAATTCCCAGTGTTCCGTACTCTTTTTCCTCCTTTGTAATGGAGGTGCACAAGTACTAGCGCTATTTGTAGAACTAGTGATTATTCTTCTAAGAAACACGGGTTGCTAACAGAGATTCGCTATTTAAGTTAATTAAAGTGCCAGTGACATGACGATAATGTAAGCATCTTTTCAAAATATTTACGAAAACGTCATATTGCGAAAATTTGCAATAATTGAATTTGGCTGTCAGAAAGCGTTACCTTATTCTGTATAGAAGGAAATCTATGAAATTATATCACGATTAACAGTTTAGTTCACACTCTAACGCAAATAGAATTTACACATTTTTTGACTGTTCGGCATTATGTCGCAATTTGGGCAAAGCGCGTTTGAACAAAGAAGCTTGAGTATGTTAATCAGAAACAAATTTCTCTCATACAGTCATAACATTTCTCACATTACGTACCATAACTCTTGTCTAAAGCCCTAGCGTACTAAATAGCCCTAGAGTACGCCTTAGAGTAGCATAATCAAGTAAATCAAAGTGGTTTTTACAAGTCCAAATTTGCAGACAATTCAAACTACGCAAAGGAACGCAACAACCAGCCTATGGCAGGTTCCAAAACGAAAAGGCATTCTCTCAATGCTTCTAAGGAAGTGGTGTTCATTTGATCGGTAGTTCGGCAAAGGTTATAAGGTATTTCTCAGAAATTAAACAAACAGTACAAACCCAAGTTAAGATTTTGAGTTTAAGAACAAAATTTAATGGCTAACCAAACAATACTTAAAGGATAAAGGAAAAATTAACACAAGCAACTTAAATTCAGAGTTAACCAAAACTGCCTTTTTTAAAAATTAACAACAATTACTTTTCAACAGAGCAAATTAAAATCAAACTAATAAAATCATATTAATAACTTCCATTACTGATAACTGAATTAAGATAAGCATTACAATTAAGATAAGTGTAACTTTAATTACTGATAACTGAATTACGATAAGTGTTACAATTAAGATAAATATGTATTACATAACATTTTCATTAACAACTACTAATACGAAGCTGCTTGAATCAGGCCAAATCTTTTGGCGCGTTAACATAAATAGTCTTTCGACAAACGAAACCGAACTACTAGTTCTTTACACTAACATAACATTTCTATAATACACTGTACTTTGTGGTTTCGCCAAATAAAGCTGGAATACTTTAGTCCTCAATCGAGGCAGTAGGGTTTACCATGTAACTTCGTAATTGAAACATTTTCATGCAACTTTACATAGCAGAAAAGATTTATAGAAAAATTCACTTATCTCTGTTTTCTGAAGCTTGGTATTCAGCCATTCTTTTGTTGCAGAAATGTGTCCAAGCCAGTTGGTTCATGTAGGAGACTTTCCGTCTATGCTTCCTGTCCGCTGGTAGGAATTGACTTTTCCTTTTTTGACCCCTGATGAGTGGTCTTTTAGGATGCACTGGGGGCACATCTTGTCTTCTCCTTTTCCTATCCGGGAAACTGATTCTTTGCACATCGGTATTCAAGGATGCCTCCCTATAAATTCTAGGTTTTTTCGATTCTTTGCTCTGTGCCTCCAACTTCGGCAGGCTTCTTCTTAATTTTACTGACCGATGGTCTTGTTTGTAATAATATGTCTGTATGCCGCCTCCTTAATGTATCCTGGGGCTATCTACTGCGGGACCTTGTCATAACACGGCGATGCTTGTTTCTACCCATGACGTTTCTTTCACCGTTGAATTTTGTCTTCGCTGGATCTTCCATACGTTGAGGGATTCTTTTCTCAGGAATTCTTCTGCTTATCTGAGACTTTGTAGTTTCGTTAGTTCTTTGCTTTTTCTCGAGTGCTAGAAGTTGTGGTGGGGTCAAAATTGCCCCTGGGGAAGCCGCCTCTTCTGATTCGGAAGCCTGAAAGAAATGATGTAAGACATCGAAATTTTTACGATCGGAATATCTCTTCAATTGATCCGGACTAACCTTTATTCTTTTTCCTGAATCTGTTTTTAAGTAAGTCACAGCCCCAACGATCTGCTGTACAATGTATGGCCCTTCAAATTTATGGGCAAATTTTGATACGACATTTTCTGATGCACTAGGCAAAGTTAATTTTCTTTTCAACACCTTATCCCCCACTTTAAAATCTGTTTTACTTCATTTTCTGTCGTAATAAACTTTCTACCGCTCTCTTGCTACATCGGAATTTTGCAAAGCTTCATCGACCAGCTTTTGAATATTTGCCTGTTCATGTATCATGCTTGGCAGTTCTTAAAGTGTTGCGAACTGAAAATTATCTGTGTTTTATCATTTGTTGTGAACCTAAAATTTACTGGTTTTAACTTTTAAACTACTTTTACCTAGTCTTAACTAAAACATTTCTAAAATTCCACTTAATTTACATATTCGCTCAAGAGCACAAGTTCAGATTCATAAAACACCTCATAAGCACCAGGGAAGAAATATTCAATCAGTTCAATATCAATCAGTTCCACTACATAAAATCAAGCAACAGTTTTAACTTTCCTGGCACCTAAAACAAACATTCAAATATTCAATCAAACGTGGTTAGTACATATTTGCTAAAAATAACAGGGCGCGTTGTGAGTACCCTAAAATGCATAAACATTTTTCCGTAACCCCGATAAAATCTCCATGTTTCTTAAAAGCCTTACGGCTGAAACAAATGAAGTGACTGAACAGACCAGCTACGTAACACACAAAAAACAAATGCAAGTAATAACATAAAATCAAACTCATTTATTAATATCTTGGATATATTTATAGGAGAGCTGACCAGACTACCCTTACATACAATAGCAATTAATATTCCACATTAAATTTCCTTCAAGAGTCATTTATCAAGATAATATTTTGCAATTTAACATAACAACGCTTACTTAGAATAACTAGAACATTAAATGAATTATTTAAACTGGATCTCACTTAAACTAATATAGAAATTACAATTAACACAAATTTCATATTTTTTGACAGTAATTTTAAATCTTCCTAGGACATCCAATTTTATTTATTATCAAAAGGAATTCTCTTTCTACCAGTTACGCAAGATTAAATTAAAGCAAATACTATAAAGATAGCAATGAAAATATATAAGATAACTCACAGTTGAACTACCGGAATCCATCATCATAAGAAGCTATGGGCGACATCGGCAGAAGATTCCTCCCATTGAATTCGTCCTATAAGTAATCAACTCCAAAGTAAAGCTCAAGAAAAATGACATATTGTAGAACCATTAATGAATTCGTCCTTTAAGTAATCGGCTCCAGAATAAAATTCAAGAAAATGACATCTTGTTGAACCATTAATGAAGACGCCGGAAATCAAAAATTCTGAGATATAAAGTTGACGGAAGTAGAAACCAAGGGAATAAACTAGGTGACACTCAGGTGCTTCAGCAGTCAACGACAACGAAAACTGTACGAGCGACTACACAATGTTGAAATTTTCTCTTCTCACGAACGCACCCGATTTTCAACAACTGGGCGGCAGAAAACCTCCATTTTACAGGAAAAACCACTTGGAGAGATCGCACTAAATTGCCAATTTCAGGAAAATTCTCAATTCATCAATCTTCAAAACTTGAATCCGTCTCTCATAAATTTTGGCGCATGCCGTCGCAACATCGCAAGCGCGAGCCACCCGCAAGGGTAAAGCTCGGCCGCGGGGCCAAAAGCCCTCTCTGCTAATTTTTCTTCTCTCTAATTGCATCAAAACTCAACTCAACTCAAAAACTGACTTCTAAACTCGTACAAGAACATAGGAAAACTCGTTTTCTCCTCCCATTAAATATTACTGGTCAAACCTAACACATAAAATTAAATTCTTGCCAACCCGATACATTCACTATAATTTAAATGAACAAATTCAAACCCCTCAAACGAATCAGAACAGAGTCATTGCTTACAGTTGACGAATGCCCAGCTGCAGAATAACTATAACACCGGTGAAAATTTAAGACTAAAAATTCGACTCCCCCCTGCTACCAGGCGGAAAAATCTAAGGACAAACAACAAAAAACTGCCCTTTCAAGATTCAATTTACAACCTCTTCTTTCTTCCGAAGTTATAAGTATGACAACATTCACAAAGCTATAGGGCAAGTGAAAAAGCGGGAAGCCAATTACGATATCCATTTTACTGCTTCGTAGCAAAAGACATGGGAAACAACACTATACTGCCCTCAGTTGCAACTATCAAGCTATTTCCATAGATGTTACTTCCCTTAAAAGACGCTCCCCTTTCTTCGTTAGAAAATTGGACCGTTGAAGAAAAATAATTGCCTAAAGATTTTAAATGCACTCTTTCAAAAATATATATATTCAGTTCTCTTTCAAAAATATATATATTCAGTATGCTCTTCGAAATTTCAAATTTAAAATCAAATACAAATACAAATAAAATACTTAAATAATTGATTACTTAAATGACTAAACACACTTAAATTTTGCGACACAACAAAAGCATAGGCTAATTTACCAACACAGCCATCCCAGCGTTTATGATAATTTTAACGTATCTTCTAATTATTTCAACAATGTTTTTATTAATACTTTCCCCGATGTTTGCTTGTGGTCTGTATGGGACCATTGTCATATGCCGTATGTCGAGCCACTTACCCAGGTTCTCAAAAATTTGACTAACGAACTGCCTACCATTATCGCTTATTACTTTTAACGAAGCACAGTATTTTTTTAAATACTTATGTAAGAACGCATCTACAACTATTTTAGCCGGCGCTCTCTTTAAAGAAATTACTTTTACCCACTTAGAAGAATGGTCTGAAATCACCAAAAGATATCGGTTTTGGGGGAAAAGGGCCAAGAAGGTCTATTCCAAGGATCTCGTTAAGAAAAATTGGGCGAATACTATTTAGATACCCGTCCGGACTGTAATTAACGTCGTTAATTAACTGACATAACTTACAGGACCTGACATACAGTGTTACTATCTTCTGTAGTTGCGGGAAATACGCCGCCTCTCTTACTCTACGCATCGTTTTCCTCACCCCTAAATGACCGGCTGTGAGACTGTCATAAAGTTCCTGAAAAATACTCACCCGTAGTGTGGCGGGGATGGCGACTTTGAATTCATGGTTTTCATAAGTCGGTTTAGTATGGAAAAACATATTATCTGTGGTCTCGTAATTTCGGGCCCTATTTCTAATTGCAGCAAGATCTGCCTGTTCAAAATTGTCTGGATCCTTTAAATTAGCATAGATATTACCGAATTCTGGATCCTTCGGCGATTCAGCTATAGTTGTTTCTAATCTAAAACTTTAGAAGTTAACATAACACATTTTATTTAATCCCCATTTTCATCTAGTTTAATTCTTGACTAGACGTCGGCCACTGTATTTTCCTTGCCGGGAGTGTGCTTTATTATTAAGTTGTATTCTTGTAACTTTAAGGCCCATCTTATTAATATAGGAGTTAAATTCTTTCCAGAATATAATCTATCTACGGCCGCATGATCAGAGTAGATTATAACTGGGGCCTTTCCAAAGTAGACCCTAACTTCTGAACTGCCATTAACACTGGTAACGTTTGAATTTCTGTCGCTGTGTAGCACCTTTGTGTCTGACCCAAAGTTTTGCTGGAAAATGCCAAAGGGTGCCCTTTTTCAGTTAAAACTGCACCCACGGCATAATCTGAAGCATTCGCCGCGATCTCCAAGTTCTCGCCTTGTTTCGGGAATTTTAACACTGGAGCATTAATTAAAGCTGTTTTCAATTTTTTAAAAGCGGTGTTTGCCTCCGCTATTCATGCAAACTTCGATTTCTTTCGTTTTAAAAGTAACAAAGGTTCAACAATATCGGCAAAATTTTGGACAAACGAATGATAATATGAGCACATGCCAATAAAAGATGAAAGTTTCTTCGCCTTATTTGGCGGAGAATAATTTTTTAATTGCTTTTATTTTAGAATCCTCAGTCTCGATCCCCTTGGCTGAGATTTTGTATCCTAAATATCGCAATTCCTTAGTTGCGAATTTACATTTTTCAGCATTAATATTTGAACCTGCTTCTTTTAATAATGAAAAACCTTCGCGGAGATTTTCCACCTGTTGTTCAACAGTGTCACTAGTTATGATGATGTCTTCGAGATAAATCACAGTTTTCAATGTTGTTTTCAAGTTTGCCAATGGATTTTCCTAGGACTGAACTTAAAATTACGTCCATAGCGCGTTGGAAAGTTGATGGGGCCTCGCCAAGCCCAAACGGCATGCGTAAAAATGCATAAGTGCCTTATTTTGTAATAAACGCTGTTTTTAAGACACAAGAGAATCACGCCGACGTGGAAAATAGAATAGGCAAGTCGACAGCGTTGTATTCGAAGTAAATTTTGTAAAATTCCAATCGACTTCGAGGGCAAAACGGGTCCCCCTTCATCAGGAGCAAAAAATTCTGGCGTCGATTTGTCTGTTCTAAACGCTGTTTTATTCACATCTTCTGGTTTCATGGCTATTTAAAAGTAGACTGAAGTAAGATCAAAAGTGGTCGTAAATTTTGTAGACCTAATTTTCCGTATTATTTCCTCTATTATGGGTAAAGGGTAAATAGGGAATTTAGTCATGCTATTAAGTTTTCGATAATCGATCGCAAAACGATAAGCTTTTGGATCCGAAGGGGGCAAGTTATTTCTCTTTCTGCATAGCACAACTAGGCTAGCATATTCACCATTGATGGGAATAATTATTTTATCCCTTAACATTTGTTCTATGTGACGTTCTGTTATCAATTCTTTCTCCTTATTATAGCGACAAGTTTTTGCTTTAGAAGGTTCGCTTGATTTTAGTTCTATCGCATGAGTAACAATTTGTATATTCCCTGGCTTCTCAAAAAGTAACGCATTAATTCTACTTACGAGTTCTTCCAGCTAGGCTCTTTCATCTTGTTTTAGATGCTGGAGATCGATATCAGGAACATTTACCACTTCCACCACCTTTGGCACCATATCCGAGAAAATAGAATTTTTTGCAAAGTTTATTGTGGCGTTCGCCACCCTGAGGAACTCTGTACCGAAAATTACATTGTTTTACAAATTTTTAACAACAAAAAATAAAACTTTCAAAACTTCGTTTTTTACCTGAACGTTCAGCGATGGGCAATTTTTTTTGTGCGGCAACGATTTCTGTGATACAATTTTTAAACAATCTTACTCTTCGGAAATTTCTATAGTAGAATTTTTGGCTTAAAAAGTTTCCTTGGGCGCCGGTGTCCACGAGTGCTTCTACGGGTACGTCATTCAAAAGAACCTGGATTACCGGTAGTTAGGAATTCTTGACTACCACGGTATTTACATACAACTTGGAGGGATTCTGGGATGCACAGGGGGTCTGAATTTCTCAATTTTTCAGGCCCCTCTATTCGTTTAAATTCTTCTTTCCTCCCGATGTTTGCTGGGTGTGCTGTCGGTCTTTGGCTTTACCATTTTCATTCTCGCTTGTTGACGGCGTGGTTGGAAAGCGTTTTCCTGAGTTGTATTTATTTCTTTCTGCGGCCGGCTGCCGGGAGAACTGCTAATAGTGACCCTGGATAGGAAATCTCGAATTTTCCGTTATCCACCGATTTCGGAACTTTACGAATAGCTCTTGCAGCGTTCGTGGGTTTCTCAGCTCCACAAAATCTTATACTGCGGGTAAAAATCTCGATAATAAAATTTCAATGCCTTCGCTATCGGGCTTCTTTCCATATAGCATATTCACTAGTTGACTTTACGCAGGATAAACTCGGTAAGGTGTTCAACTTTCCGTTGATAAAAGCTGTAGAGTTCGGCTTCAAGTTTCGCACGATCTTTCACGATCGGGAAGGCCTTTAGGAGTGCAGCTTTGAAATTTTCAAAATTGTAGGTGGGGCTTCCGACTTCCCCGAGTAAGAATTTTCCAAGACTCCGCCTGTCATCGGAGGGCACTCGAGGCAATAGCTACTTTTTGTCTTTCGGGTACCGAATACAACTGGAAGTGCGTCTCAAGGGATTCTAGCAATGAAGTGACGGAATTTTTACCTCCGAACACCACTGCTGGTTTAATTGCTGCTTTCATGGTGTGTATTAAAAAGTCAAATCCATCCAATGGGCTTGTCACAATCGGTCTACGACTCCTGTTTCTTGTAAGCGTGATTGTCCGTCCTGATTATTTGCCATTGGATCCGAGTAGGATGTTCGGGCGCCAGATGTAGCGTTCTACTGTCTATCTTTTGTGTAGAATCTGTAGAAATAGTGATTGTACCTAAAAAGGGTTAAAACTACCCTTTATTAAACTCTTTAAATTATTTACAATGCCTCAACTCAACGACGCTAACATACTACACCTCTGCTTGGGCGGTAAGTGAAACAGTAGAATCAAAACTCAAGAATTCAAGATATTAACAAGTAGTTTAGTTAAACTACAGGACTGATACAATCCTATATCCTAGAGCGCGTAGATGAGTCTAGTGGCAGCAAGGTAATAGCTGTAAAGCCACGTCTAACCAGCAATAAAAGCTAAGCCGAAGCTTGCGTTACAGCCACGCACAGATATTTCTCAGACTGTCTCTAACTTTCACTTCTTGATATCTAAACTCTTTCTTCCTCTGGTAGAATTTGCATTCTTCACGCGCGCTACCAAATTTAAATATTCTGGCACTGACAATTCGGGGAATGAAGGCTTATAGGAAAGTAGCTTAAAATTAAATTTAACGGGTTATTTAAAATAAATATAAATCCCTACAGTTTGGACTAACAGAAATAGCGTTTCTTAACTTTTATATGTATTTGTATGTTTTACAGCTGACATGTAGTTTAAAAGAACTTAGAAAAATATCTGCTATTGCTTACCAGACATATTTGCATCGCCGTTTGTTTGTATCTTGATAAAGTCCAATGCCTCTTTTCCATATATATATTCATGCATACAGATTGATTAAACTAATATATAGTTTCATCAATTAATTGTATTAAAAAGGTCAAGTTAATTCACATTTTTCTTTTTTTGGCCGAACATTAGCAATACGAATAATAAGTAACATAATATTTTAATCTATTTTCAATAAAATCACATATTCATGTAGCTATACAATAGTAATCAAACAATTTGTACTGAATTCAGCATTACCTCGAATATTTAAAATGTGTTTTCTGATTAGTGCATAGGTAACACGGATTAGAAAATGGTTTTGCGAAATCGTAATTGACGTATGAGTACCATATAAAGAAGAAATTTTTAATCAGAAATTTTTTACAAAGCATACCATGTTCTCTTCAAAGCATGATTAAATTTAAAAGGCTATAAAAATTCATGAAGATTGCTTTCCATTTTTCTTGTGCAAAATGTTCTATCGCATTCTTTCTCTCATTCTTGTTTTTATCCAAATGCGAAATTTTCCCAGAAGGGTTATAAATTTCGTTCTGGCATTTTACGTCGTCCACTATACGAGTAAAACGACGTTTCACTTTTCAAACTGCTGCCACCAAATATTAGAGCTCTGCATTATATTTAAAGAAATTAAGAAGAATCTGCATGAATGTACGTATGTTTCTCGCACTGTGAAAAAACAACGGTACCCAGAAATTTCAAATTTTGAATAGCATAGTTCTCCTCTCGACTATGGGCATCTAAAAGCCCAAATTTGGAATTTGTTTTATTATCTGTTTCATATTTTGTAAAACTTTAACTAAAAAACTCAACAATTCCAAAGTGAGAAACGGAAACACTGTACGAAAAAAAATGCATCTCTGTATATCAGAAATTTTAAAGATATGTTACTTTTAAATATTTTTAGCACAATGTGGGGTTAGCACAAATGCTCTCGAAACATGCATATGTGTCTGTAAATGACAACCTTAAAAATGACGACCTTAAAATTAACTCTTCTAGATTTTATGCTCTTCCCCTAAATACATCTGTTCTTCCAAATTCGAGATCTTTCCAGGTTACATAATGCTGCTTGAAAAAGCTAACTAAAACTAAAATTGACCAATCACGGCTTATCTTCAGATATGCACCTACGGAGAATAAATACTGCCTCACGAGCAGTGATGCCTTCCTTTTGTCTTGACTTCTGCCATGCAACAACTCTGCGCCGCTTACGCTGTCTAAAATGCTTACCTTGTACCTCTTAAACAAGCGTACATAAAAATTTATTGCATTGAGCAATGATTGAAAAGTAATTTGTCTGCCAAAGAGGTGATTTGAGATGTGTAAAAATAAAGATGGGGATTCTTCAATTCAGCTTTGTTAGCTGCTTCATCAAGCCTTCACCCTCAGCCACACAACTGCACTAGAATATTATATATATAAACAAAGTCATAATTCGATTGATAAGAAAGCCACTGTATTCGATCAAGACGGCGAAACTCCTCTATTTATGTATGATAAAAACATCAGAAATTCAAGTTTTGCCGCTGAGAATGAAAATTATTTTGAATCTGAATTATATGATTTCCAAAATAAAGTAATTTTTTTATTATATAAATTTTAAGCAGATGTATTTCCAGAATTGTGCTGCGTGCATTTATTTTCTAAATAGTACTTTAGACCATTTAGAGAAATTTACAGATTTTTCGAAAGTATGCTTTAATCTGCAAATCTGCAAAAAAAAATTGCCTATCTTTAAAAATTTAATTGCCAGACTTTATGACAAACATTATATTTGTTTTTCTATTTAACGTATTTAAGAAAAAAATTAGTTTTTGTAAATAATGAAATGCGGATGTAAATACTTGAAAAAAAATTAGTGCTGTACAAATAAATGAAATTGGTATGATGATTGAAAATATTTTAGTTTTGTCCAATTCCACTTTTCAAAATTTGTTTCATTTATTCCCCTTTACTACCAATTCCCTCACAAACGCCCACAGGATTTTCGTATTTATCTCGCTCTCGTTCCCAGTGTCTGTTACCTGTACATTAATATTTAAATATATATATATATATACGAAATTAAACTTAGAATTGCACACAGCCCCTTAAAGAATAAATGATGATATATCTAACATCTAAGGCTTTGAAACCTTTTTAGTAATCGGAAATATGATTGATTCTTAAACGAAAGGTTAAAAAAAATCGACAAATCTCCCTAAACCGACCACGTAAGCTTTCACCATATCTTTTTAATCTTGAGTGGATGTGTCTGCTCTAAGGACAGTCAGATAAAGTTTCTATTTTATTAAATTTTAATTAAAAATTTTCATTGACAAATAACAACTTCAAAATTACTAATTAAAAATATTCCGAGGACAAAGAGTAGCCGCAAAATAAAATCTCACTCAGAAATATTAATGTAATTTTGCTATCCGACACGCGGAAATTAAGATATTCTGAAAATTGAGAAACACCGAGCAAAAGCAGGACTTTAGAAGTTCGCTGAACTCTGGCACAGTTCGGTCTGGGTTTCCAAGTCTGAATGGGCTAACTGCAGGGGCGTTTTCATTGTTTCCCATGTATAACGTGTATACAAGCCAGATTTTCCTTAAAAAGTCCTCCACGAAGGCATCCCTCCAGTTAGGCAGATAGCCCTTGAGTGCTTTGTCATAATTAAATAAACCAAACCAACCAAGAAATAAAAGATATCAGTCCTTTTTGTTCTGCCGCCCAACTGGTGTAACGGTTAGCGTCGCTGACAGCCGTACCGAAGGCCCCGGGTTAGAATCAAGGAGAAGGCATGGATGTTTGTAAATGTATAGTGTCCGTGCAGCATGGGATTGCTCTAAATATGCGGCGAGCCGAAAGTCCTCTCGAAGGGTGGGAGATCCTTGCATCCGTCCTCCCGGGCTGCTCTCTATCAAAATTCTGGGCGGAACTGAGCTATATATCGCACTGTCACTTGTAAGGTGATTAAGGCTTTTGCCAACGACAGGCATAGACTTGCGCTCCTTGCCACGAGGAATTTCGTGGTCTTGGGCTGACTGTACTTTCGTGGGATAGTTCAGACAAGTGAGCATTAGCGACACCACCAGTTTCCTTTAGAAACATTCTTATCTAAGCCTCGTTTCCTAAGTGATAATCCCACAACATTTTAGCAGCAGCCATGATAAAATACTTGCTTAAGAACATCTAGAATAATCTGTAAGGTTTTAGTTAAACTAACAAAGTTTTATTTTAATTTAAATCTTTCTATCTCTTCTCTGTTTCAACTTCCCGTCAGAAGAAGCGCGCGTTTTCAGCTTATGCTAATTTGAATTACAGCCAAGTACTATTTAAACCAGAGGTAGAAACCTCTTAGTGTGAGAGAGCTTTTAGTCTCGGATCACGGTCATTCTGTTCGACGTTCGCCTGACCAGCTAGCAGATAATTTCTAAGCCATAGTGCTTACTACGTGATTGCATATTGAAATAAATTGAAGTGCGCTAGTATTAGTATTTCTTGCTACGCACCATTTAGTTAGAAGCCAACTCCGCGAATTTGCTCTGTGAGCAGAGTTTAATTAAATTTCTATTTAGTCTTAGTATCAAAATTATCTGATTGTTAAGTTAGGCCCAAGTGTGGTCTTTTACTTTCTGTATCCCTCCCGAGTTGGGAAATGTGTAAATAATATTGATTTAATAAAAGAGGATTTTAAATCCCTTTCAAGTGCAGTTATTCTCCAGCACAGTATCTACACCAGAACAAAGCTCATTTCAGCTCCCTGTTCCAGATCAGGACTTTAGGTTAAGGAGTTACTTCAAAATGTTTGCTAAAAATACTCACAGAACACTCAGTCCTGACAAATCTTTCATACTAAACCGACTACTGGTCACTTCCAGGGAACGTTGCTACGAAATGATTCATTGCGTGTTAAAACAGAAAAAGAAATAATTCAACTTTTTTCATATAAAGGAATGAAAAAATTAAATGTTTACTTAATAAAATAAATATACCTAAATGGGAAAGCTAAGTTCACGGTGACCGTTTAGAGTTCGAAATGGTTTACCCTTCTATGAAGGTAGTTATTTTAGAAGGATGAGATTTGTTACCAAAGTTTGATACCTATACTGGTCACTTACATAGGTGTTCGTTTTATTAAGCTGCTTCACTATGCGTTGTAAAAATTTACCCAATAACTGAAAAAATTTCGAATAAAATTTATCCACAAAATTAAATAATGCTTTTAAAGTGCTTATAAGAAATGTCTAAATGTAAAGTTAAATGTAAAGAACTCTCTTCAAATCGACAGCTCAGGATTGCACCATGTCTTTTTAGACTTGCGTGGATGTGCTCATCTTCCATAGTAATTAAAGCCTATGCTTATTTCTGTTCTCAAAAACACTAGTCGTCTTAGGTAGATACCAGTATTCCTGAGAAGAGTTTAATGCAATTATACATTATTTCTAAAAAAAAAGACTGCGTTTAAATTTTCTCAGCGTAATTACAAATTTGAGCTTTCCAATGACTTATGTAAAATCGAACATGTTTCCGTTAATATTCCTATGCTGAACTGGCTGGCCACCAGTACCCGAGCGATAAAGTCGCTGAACAATGGTATTTCGATCTGGCGAACGAGTTCGTTGCATGAGATTTTCGTGATTTTCCTAATGTATAACGTGAATATGTGCGTATATGTGTATAACGTGAATTCCTGAGAAAGTACTCCACAAAGACATCCCTCCTCTTAAGCATATAGGCCTAGTGCCCTTTGGCATAATCTAATAAATCTAATTCCTACACTGTAAAAAAAAAAGTCGGCCTTTACAGGTAAAAGTTTTGTAAAGTTACAGAAATTTAAATGTTACATGAGAATTTCCTGTAACGTAAACAGTCTGATATGAAATAGTGCCCAATGCAAACGATTTATGAGTGCACTTACAAGCAAAGATAGTAACAAATGTACATGGCTGCTTGCGTGTTCGTAACGTTCCTAAGAGGTAATTAAATTTTTCAAAGTTACTGTTTGAAATATTTTTATTTTATTTTATATGAATTATTCTTATGCACATTACACTGTAATATACACTGGTGTGCAAAAATTAAGGACGAGACGGTTTTTTCAATATAACTTTGTACAAAAGCTTTCCAAATCAACACATTTAATACCGTAAGATCATCAATACGTAAGGACATGAGTAATGTAAGCAACACTTACTAAAAGAGAAATCAGAGGGATAAAAAGAAGCTTTATTGAAAAAGTAGCATGGAGCGCAATGCGACTGAAGGCCGAAACATCCCTGTGATGGGTGTCCAGCAAGAAACATCCGGTCTTTAATAGGGGATATGATCTCCCCTGACTGCTAGGCAGGTTTCACATCATTTGTGCATGCTGGATATGTGGTTGTTAATGAGCTGTTGAGACACTGCTGCTCGTTCCTCTTGTAGCACCAATCGCAGTTTCGGAATCGTTACTGGCGATAAGTTACGTGCTGCCACGGGTCTCCCTAGTAAGTTCCGTACATGCTTGACGGGATTTAGATCCAGAGACCTTGCCGACCAATCCATGTGTTCAATATCTTCACTCTCCAACAGCTCTTCGACAGTAACTGTGCGATGAGGTGGAGCGTTGTCGTCCATGAAGAGGAACTGAGGACCCATAGCCCTTGTGAAAAGACGCATGTAAGGAAGAAGAACCTCGTTACAATAGCAGTCCCAGGTGACGAACCTCCTTGGGAGATATGAAGGTCGGTCCGGCTACCAAGCATTATGTCTGCTCGAACGAGAACTCCGCGACCTCCAAAACAGTCCCTTTTGATGATGTTGAAGGGGTTATTGCGTGTTCCCCGCTCTGTCCAGATGTGTATGTGTCTAGAATCGCAACTCAGACTAAATCTGCTCTCATCTGTAAAGAGTACTCGTCCCCATTCATTGTCTCTCCAATTCCGGTGTTCCCGGCACCACAGAGAACGCCTTCTCCGATGGGCAGGCGTTAGAGGTACACACCGTACAGGGCGTCGTGCAAACAGACCACCACCGTGCAGTCTTCTGGCCACGGTAAAACGCGATATCGGTCGTCCAGTCGCCTGTGTCGTGTGTCTAGCGATTTCTCCCGCTGTCTGCCGCCTGTTTCTTCTGGCCTGTAAGGCAATATACCGGTCATCTGCGGGTGTGGTTCCTCGTGGACGACCACTACTAAACCCCCGGATAGCTGTTCCTGTAGTTTGAAATTGTCTCCAAAGTCGTGAAACGATGCTGTGAGCAATTCCGAACTCTGCAGCCACACTTGTCACACTGCGGCCTTCCTCCAACTTCCCAATGATTCGACCTCGGGTAAAAGCATCCAGATGTCGTCTAACAGATTGATTATTCGCCATTTCTCGCTGAGGCAGCAACTCGGTGTGATTTTAACTGCTATACGGCGTGCAATCTCTTTGCCAGAAATACTGATCTTACACCGACAACATGCTTTATACTACGCAGACACTCCCCCTTTACGTCTATCTGCATATTTGCTACCGTACATCACCTTACTTATCTCCTGATGGTCTTTCTGTCCGCTCAGCCTCTTCGTTCACCTGATATGCTAATATTTCGACTTCGTGCTTAATTTTTGCACACCAGTGTACATTGATCAAGTATTTTAACGTTTAGCCCTTCCTACCAGTAAATATCAATGCTCGTAATATGTATTCTACACTCATGTCCAAAATTATGTTTACATGCATAAATTCACGGATTTTTCAGAGACTATGACTTATAATTTAATGAATTTTCGTGGAATCATACATAACATGATGACACATAAATGTAAAAGAAAAAATTGAAGATCACCTCATATGATATAAAATTGTAGCATGAAACAATAAAAATGGTAATAAAGTGTGACAAAGAGAGTTAAGAAAAAAAGGAATGATTCAGAAAAAGAATTAAGTCTTACGAATTTAATATGGAATATGATCTCCCCTGACTTGTACACACATATCACAACGTGTTTTAAGGCTGGAAATAACGTTGTTAACCACAGTTTGGGGAATTAATCTCCACTCTTCCAGCAATGCCGTCTTCAGAGCATTTACATCTCTAGGAGGAGGATGTATACGTGCAATTGCTCTTCCAAGGTAGTCCCATAAGTTCTCTATCGGGTTAAGGTCAGGAGAGTTTGGTGGCCAAGGTATTCGCTTAATGTCTTCACTTTCAAGGAATTCATCAACGAGGTTTGCTCGATGTGGACGGGCATTATCATCCATAAATAAAAAGTCAGGTCCATATGCACCCCTGAAAAGTCTTACATAAGGATCTAAGACCTCATCCCGATATATCTGGCCTGTCACAGATCCGCTGCTGAACACGTGTAGGGGCGTACGTCCATCGATCATTATTCCACCCCATACCATCACACCTCCACTACCGAAACGGTCACGTTCCACAATGTTCGAGGGATCATTTCGTGTTCCTGACTCCCTCCAGATGTAAACACGTTTAGAATCACCAGTTAAACTAAACCGCGACTCATCAGTAAAGAGAACATGGGACCATTGATGTTCAGTCCAGTTTTGATGTTCTTTACACCAATTAAAGCGATCCCTCTTTTTCTGTGAAGACAGTAAAACACATACCCTTGGCTTTCTGGCATAAAGGCCTTTTTCATTAAGCCTTCTGTATATTGTTTGCCGTGATGCAACAGTTCCAGTGGCGGCTGCAAGCTCTGAACTTAACTGGCGAGCAGTAGCCTTTCTGTTACGACGGGCAGTTAATGCCAGATACCGATCTTCAGAAGCAGTTGTCATTCGTTTCCGACCTTGTCCAGGCCTCCTTACAACACTTCCATCATTTTGAAACTGTTTCCATAGTTTAGAGACTGTCTGTCTTGAAATATTCAGACATGTGGCTGTTTCCATGATTGACTGCCCTGCTTCTAAACGGCCGATAATTCGCCACTTTACAGATTCTTCCAAATGATACTTCGAAGCCATAACAAACCGCTTTGAGTCCCTACACACTGAAATCAAACGCTATGTTGCAGAAATTCACTCAAATATTCAGTTTGCGCAAAGCGCTTGATTCAGCCTTGGATGACGTAACGCCTAGATTTGCATATCACAAACCGTTTGATTACTTTTGATTGGATAATGCTAATTAGGCTTGGTTTTCACACACTCCCTGCAAATACGGATCACATTGATTTAATATTTCATTGAATATCATCATTTTTGGGTATGTAAAGATAATTTTGGACATGAGTGTATTTAAGATGCTTGTAATAAGTATTCTATTCTCAATTAAAGAATATGCATTCTATACATATTCTTTGATCTAACGGCAGGATGATTCAGATTAGAACGAGTATCTAGCAAGTACAAGCACTATCAGCATTGAATGTAGTGCAAAACATTTATTCTCAATTTAGATCTAATAATAGTATTTGTGATTTTTAATCCAATAAATTTAGCCTTTAATTGACCATTTTATTTATAACCAGCAGTTATTAGTTGAAACAGTGATATCGTATTAATTTCATATGAAAATTTTATAATTCCAAAATGAAGTAATTACATTTGATTAAAAATTAATCGTATCACAATTTTCGTAATGTTTTGTTTTACTAACTAGGTGCAACTTCGTTATTCTATATATTTTAGTATATTAATATCAACACGGAAAAAGTAAAAGCGACCTAAAATATTTTTCTAGCAATCCGTTAAACTAGTTGTAAACAAAAACTAACATATTGCAGTTTATTCCCAAAAATATCATTTCATTAATATTTTATAAATTACATTTCTATTATACTCTGTAACTGCCATTGCATATTTATAATGTTTTAAACATTTAATGTAGAATTTATTTTGCCTAGTTTTATTACAGTTTGGAAAAATATCAGTCTTATTACTAAGATAGCATGAGTGGAGTATTATAAGTTTAATACATGCCTTGACAAATATTTATCTTAATGTATATGATATGATATGTAAATCATAAAATAAGTTCTTTTAAAAAACAAATTGTGACTATGTAGAATTTAAAACCATTCTGTATGTGTATGTCGGTATTAAAAATCAATTAATAATTAATAAAAATAATTTTTAATAAAACATTAATTTTAGCATTAGCAATGTAAACATACATAAATACAATGCCAATACAAGCCACTTTTCCTTACAAATTCCTCCTTAATTACATGCGTCTCTTTAGGCAAATAGCTTCACATGCTTTGTCATGTTCCGCCAAATCAAATGATACAAATATGCAAAGAATTTTGCTTTAAGTTAATGCAGGAAATGAAATTCTGTGTATTTGTAAGCTACATATTAGTTTATTTATAGCTTGGCATTTAATTATCCAATGATTTGCTAGTCAAAACTAATATAGAATGCAAATATCGTTTAAATAAAAGAAATTAGGAGAGTCTAATTTTTAGACATATACATGAAGATTGATTTTTTTTTAAATTATTTTAGGTTAGCCAAATTAATTTCACATTTAAGTAAGTATTTGTGACTTTCAATGGCATCTTTGTTAGAAGTCTTAATTTCATTTGCAGAGTCATTAGGCTATTTTGAAGCAGGTGCATGAAAGATGAGCAATGCCAGCGCCGGGACTTAAATCTAGACCTCTCGAATACGCGCCGAGTGTGCTATCATTACACCGCAAGGGCATGATGGAAGGAGGGAGAAAATACCTTATACAATAACTGAAGGTAATATTTCTTGTTAGCATAAGAAAAGTAATGCTATTAAAGACCAGAAATGTATTTATAATTTAAGCAAGTTGCAGTTGCAGAATGTCCAGTGTTCCAAGGGACTCTTTTTGAAAAATGCTTAAACATAAAATTTTCAAACTTTGCAGATGTGGAATATCATTTTTAAATAATTAATTAATTTCATAGTATTTTGCACGACACTAGTAATAATAATTAGTTACATTTTATGGAATTTCTGATCTATGTTTTGCTTTTTTAATATTATTTTATATATAAATTCAAGCGTTCTATTTGGTAAAGTAGAAATTCGGCAAAATTTCAAAAAGTGCAAAAATGTACTGTACCTATTAAAACATGTAATTTTTTAAACCAAAAAAAAATATCTGTGAAAAATTAAAATTTCAATTCCAAATGCAAAACGAGGTAATAAATTTGACAATTATCAGATAATAAGTGTTGGTCATTTTTATAATTTTGCAGAAGTAATTTTATACTTTGGTGAACAAAATATGCTATTTTTTATTATTATTAATTATTACAAATAAATTGCTGCAACTTAAATACATAATTTGGCTTAAAATTTATTTGAACTTAATTTTTTAATTTGTTTTAATTGAGTATATTTCATATACCATAAGTCTAAAAATGAATTTAATTCTCCTCCTATTTACCAATACAAATTTTTAAAGAAAAATTTCACTTCTTTTCCTTAGCTGTTTTGCATGAATATACATGTTTATGTATATGGGAAGAGGTATTGTCATGTTTACTCACAGATTTTTTCCCTTTTTTTATTAATTTTATAGTACGAAAATAGAGAGAAGGAAATTATTCTATCAATTTAATTTTGAAGGATGTGATTACAGTAAGAATATACCAAATAAAACGTATTCAAGGATAAACTATTGGTAACTACTCAAAATATTATTTATTTAAAAGAAACCTACTTTCCAATAAGAATGCATAATAATATTAACATTTCAGTATCTAATAAGGTAATTTATTCCTGCTTCCCTCTGCTTTTAATTTCACCCATTACTATTATTGTCCAGTGTTACTCCCTACATCTTAAAGCATTTACTGCTTCTAAAATTGCAGTTTGTCTCATCTTCTGAAGCATGCAAGTCATCACCATTCAATCTGTCTTACCACATGCAATGATTTCCCAAACATTTAAAATGGATTCGTCCACATAGCGATTGTTTTTGTCATGCTAAGAAAGACAAACGTTTACTTACTACCTGCGAAGGCCATGCTGAACCTTTATTATCTACGTGTTGGACTTTATGACAGCCTAATAGAAGAAATGATCGGTTATAGTGAAGCAAAAACTAATCTGTATTCACTCTGCAATTTTGCCACGTCAGCTGCATAGTCAAATTCTCTAATTATTTATGTAAGATTTGAGGCTTAAGGAGTAGCAAAGATGGCAGTAAGAATGGGAGAAATTTAAGTCATGGAGAAGTAGAAATGAGATAACTTATTAAATGTCGTAATTGCTTGGATTCTTATTGAAATGCAGGTTTCTTTTAAAGAAATAAAATTACAATAGTTACTAGTAGTGATTCATGATTATTTGCATATATGTTCTAACTTCATTGTATCCTTTGGAAGTTTAAATTTTTGCCTAATTTCCCCCTCTCGATTTCAGACGATAAAATTAGTAAAAAATATATATATATGGCATCAAGAGCATTAGATACCCCCATTTTCTTGAAGCCGTTCATTATTATTGTTTCATTAATCATGGCCCATGTACCCAAAATCTAAGAGCAAATTAGTTATTAAGACGAAAACGAAAACTACATGAATGAATGTTTTAAAATTTGGGGAAACTCACTATATAAACGGCTGAAGAAAGGCGAAAATTACGTAAATAATTTTTTAAATTTCAGAATCCTTTGCTAAAAGAAAACTAGAAGCAAATATGTGGGTGATTCACTTGGGACAAATCGCTAATATTGTTTTAGAAATGAAAAGGTAATAGATAATTTAATATTTTTTCAATGCTAAAAAAATTTGTTCTTAAAATAAGTATACTGTATATTATGTTTACCATCAATAATGGCTTCATTTATGAAAGAATTTGCATATTTGCTATTTTTATCCTAAGCTACCAGATTCCTGAAGATTTTAATCTTCAGTAACAGTGGGCATGCTAGAGAAGTTATGTTCTACTAAGTTATGTTTAGTTATTTTGTGAGAAATACAGGTTAATTTTAAGAGGTGATTGAGGCAGCTAGTCGCAATGAGACGGTTCATTGTAATTCAATCTTTTAAATAATTTAAGCTATTCTTAATTAATTAAGATTAGTTATTATAAAGAAATATAATTAAAAGTGTTACATTGAAAATGTTTAAAACATCTATTAAAATAATTTTTATAAACTTTTTAAGAATATGATTTAAATTTTTTTTCAGGAGACATGCTTTACATGTGCAAAGAGGGAAGAACTATTCTTTCATTTTTCGACCTAGTCAAGAGACAAGATTTAATCAAATGTTATATCATGTTATTTTTAAATTAATTCTTTTACTTTTTCTAATTTTATGTAAAGTGTATGAATTAAATTATGTATTATTTTGAATTAAATAATAAATTTATTATCAATTGATTAAATCTTGTCTCTTGACTAGGTTTTCTGTATCATTATTATTAGCCTATTATTTGCTTCACAGTATTACTAATGAAATACTTTCGCAATAAAGTTATAAATTGAATAAACTTCTTAATTAACATGCTGTACTAAATAAATATGGCATAAAGTTCGCTTTCTGCTGTCATATGTATTCACAATTTTGTATGCAAATCTTAAAATTTATAATAATTGGGAATTCTCTTTTAATATCACTTTGTAAATAATATTGTTTTTGAATTGAAATGGATCTTTTAATAATTTGGCCATAAAAAAGGCAATGTCACATGTATGTTTTCCATAGAATACTACTTATTTGTAATTATGCTAAGACTTAATAATAATATCATAAACATTTTGAATATTATTAGAAAATAACACTAAGTTAAATTAAGAAATAAATCATTGTCTTGTCTTAACATTTAAAAGTATTTATGTGTTTTTATAAAACAAGATCAGAAGCAGATAATGAACAAAGTAGAAAGGCAAAGTTTCTAACACTTTCTGAAACTATATAGCATTGATTGTGCAGTAGGTGTTGAAAACTCATACTATTATATTCATTATGGGAAATTTTGTGATGCCTATTGTGTACTTTAAATTTGGTTAACATGCAATTTTGTAATGCAAAAAATGAGACGTTGTAGCAGTTTGAAGTTTGAAAGATGATAATGTAGTTTTTTAACATAGAAAGTATATGAGGCAATTTTTAAAGAAGATGATTATGAAAAAATTAAAAATCAGTTTTTATGTAGCATGAAATAAAAAAATAGTACTTCTTTTTTAAATATCTACTATCGATTAGTTTTGTGGGCCATTATTTTTTTAGGTTAACATATTTTCCTTAATTTGATAATTTGTTGCTTTTAATTAATTTTTAACTTAATTATTTTTTAGAATTTACAGGAATAATATAATCAAATAATTATTGGAAATACATTATTAAAAACTGTAGAGAATACTTCAGATTTTTGCACTAAATATAATTTAATAAATTAGATACGAATTGCATGGATTTTTACTGGTCTTACATTTGAAAATTCATCTAACAGCAATATTTGTTTTCAGGATATGAACTTTGACTTATGCACCATATTTGCTTCATTTATACATGCAAATTCAACTGATTATTTAATACTGAAAATGTTAAAGTAATTTTTCATATAAACAATTATAACTTTATTGAACTTTAAAATTATTTATTTACTTTTATTCCGAAACTTCATTTTATTTCATGATATTATAAGTGAGCGTTGTATAACTTAGAAACTTCAAAGTTTTAACTGATATATGACGAGAAGAGCATTTTGAACTATTTACTAAAAGGAGAAAAAGTTTTTATGGATATAAAACATTTAAAAAATGATTAATTCATTTGTAAGATTTTTTTTCAGTGTTTTTTCCATAGAATTAATTTTGAAACTTGAATAATTTTGGGTGCACTGTAAAAAGTAAGCCTAGATTTATTATGCATTGTGTTTGTAAATCTGTGGGACGGGGGGGGAATAAAATTATAAGCAAAATTAAAATACATTATCTTTAAGCTAAACTGAAGTAGTATTAATTTTTTAAACAGATTTGTTAAAGGCATAGATATATTAAGTATTTAAATGGAAGCAAGGCTTGAAAAATTTAGTTTGTGAAATTCTGTGCTTTCTTAAATAGTACAAAATTTGATTTTTAATGAAAGAGTTCTAACTATTAATTGAAAGGAAATTAAAAATTATGCAACTACCATCTGTAATTTGAAAAAGTAGTAGACTGAATAAACTTCTAATTGTAATGCAACGTGTTGACAGACAGTGAGTGCAGATAAGAATAAAAAGATTAGTTAGGCTATGTAATTCAAACAGACGGAGAAAGCATAATCTTTTTGAAGCATAGAGAAAGGCTATTTTGAGTTCTTAATAGAAATACTTTGCAAAATGTCTTGTACTGTAATAATGTACTCGTATCACCCTGCACTTGCAATATATTTACTCAAATAGGTTAAATCTAAAGCAATATCTGTCTATTTCAGTTAAGATTACTGAACAGAAAAGAAAGTTATAGAACATACCTTATGAATTGATACTAAAATGAGGCATACTGATTTTTTTCAGCTATTTTTTAGGACAAAGGTAATTTTCAGATGCCTTTGTTATTTAATATAAAGGATACACAAGTAATTTAATGTAAGGAGAAGCATATCAGTTTGAAACTTTTAAACTAATCAAAATTCATCTTCAGATTGGTAATAATTTGAAAGACCTTTCAGTTATATCGGACATAAGTTTCTATTCATAAAACAAAAATACTCTGCAACAGAATATTCTTTTACTGAAACATATTGAATACTGAATTCAACATACTTTGTTATAATACGCATCACTTTAGACAAAACATCTGTTATCTACAGATATATCTTTTAGTATTTCAGTGTGTAACATAATGTGATATTGGAAGCAAAAAATCTCTAACCTTTACAGATACATAATTTGGGATTTTACATGAGAAAAGTACATTCTGCTGACACATTTACTTGCTGTAATAATACGAGCAAAAATTTGTAACGGTTACAGATATATTTATTGGGATTTTAAATGAGAAAAACATGTTCTTTTTACGTAATTACTTTCTGTAATAATACAAGCAAATGATCTATAACATTACAGATATATCGTTTGGATTTTAAGTGAAAAAATATGTTCTGCTTAGATAACTATTTGCCGTAATATAACAAGGGAAAGATCTGTAACCTTTACAGGAATAATCCTTGTAAAGTTATAAAGAATGCACCTGTTACTGTTACTCAAATTACCCATGGCATCCCAGTTTCCATGAGTTTTTTTAGTAACCTTATAGAATTTTCTTGCAGTGTATACTGACATATTAAGTAACTGACTTTCGTCATAACTAAAGAATCGACACCTAAATAATTGATTACACGTTATATATGAAAATGTTAACGACACTTTAAGAATAAAAAGAAACAAAACAAGCTATAATTTTCACTGAAACGATATCAGGTTAACAAATGTGAAAGAAAATAATTTAATAATTAACTAAGTAATCTTTATAGAGGTAACCTCATGCAGTTATTTATCTTCCTTTTTCTAAACATTTTTAAAATTTAATTTTGATGAAAAATTATCAGTAACACTTTATAAAAAAAGATTAATTTGTTAATCACCTTTGTTAATTAGCTATGTAAATTTAAAATTCTCTTAAGAGCTATAAGTTGCATTAATTTTCTACTCATTTTCAATTTTTAAACACTCAAGTTTCTTTCCTACTTTCTTAACAAAAAATTATTATTTCATTAAAAAAATATGAAATATGGAAGTAAAAATATTCCTCTTTCCTTCTTGCGGTGCCAAATCGTTATGTAGATATGTATTTACAACTTTTAAATCCTGAAAAACGCATGTGTGCGCTGTTATCGTCCTGCGATGATTTGTAGGTACTTTATTTTTTACCACGATATTTTCGACGACGATGTTTTTAAACTGCAAAGTTTTTGAACCACTTTATTTTCGACGACGATAATTTGTACCACGATGTTTTAGAACTACGCGACATTTTCGTCCGCGATGTTTTTGCCTCGAAGTTTTCGGCTGTAAGTAGTGTGAAAGTGACAGTTCAGCAACAGGATCTCAAACTCGCAGGCGGATTGCGGATGAGCCCGGAAGCAGGTGAGGCGGTGCAAGTCGGGAGGCGGTGCAAGTTGGGAGGCGGATTGACACGGTGCAAGTTGGGAGGCGGATTGAGGCGGTGCAAGTCAGGAGGCGCAGTTTGATTTAGTTGATAAGGTGTCGTCACACTTTGATAAGAGATTATCATTTGTTGATTTTCCAGGGGTAATTTCTAATTTTAGGATTTTTTTTCCTTTGTATTTTTCTTCGTCTTTACTAGGCATATAATGGTTATTTCCTACGTTCTCTAAACGCCTGGAATTTAATGACTGGCAGGTAGATGTAAATTTTTAATTTTTGCGCTATATTTCAAGAATTATAATGTCCTATGCACTCTTAGTTTTAATGTATGTATTTTTTTATTTCATCAGAGCATATTCATTTTCCTTTATCTTAATTACATTACTCATTTTACACAGGACGTTCTTCATATCTTTTAACCATATACTCGTAATTTTATTTCACTTATTAAATTTTAGGAGTGTAATTATTCAGATATACATTTTAATTTATCATATGATTTTAATTTTAGATCCAATTTTAACTTTTTCCCTTCTTTCTAACCTTCGTAATGTTTAATGTACTCCAAT